>LR749731.1:69691-319691 GCA_902729485.2 Mus minutoides
TTGCTTCATGTTATTCATTTGCTTATCTCATTATTTCCTGTTTAGGAGACTGATAACACCAGGGGTGTGTGTATCTGTTCAGAATTCAGTTAGATCAACAAATAAGGGCCATCAGATACATTGTGCCCCTCCTACATGCGTGTGTGTGTGTGTGTGTGTGTGTGTGTGTGTGTGTGTGTGTGTGTGTTGTCATGTGTCTGTGTGTCTGTGGCTGTGGCAAGCTTACTCTGTATACTTTAGACTGTGTTAAACCGTAGCTGGAGAGCACGAAGCCAAAATCAGTTGTCAAAGAAACTACCCAGCAGCAAGATTAGAAGCATTTTTAAAAAGCTTTCTACATACAAACATCCGATAAAAGTCTCAATTATGGATGCTGTGCATTCCATCCAGTTTTCCCACCCAGTTCTGGCCCACTTTCTCCACTAGAAATGCAGTCTCCCTTCATAAGTGCACTGTATAAGAATGCACACGGCCCCCACCACTCTCCACATGCCCTTGCCTAATCTACACAAGAACCTGGAAATCCTGGTGGGAACACACCAGCCTCTGGCAGATGCTGCGAGAGCCACGGTTGCGATCCTAGTTGCTTACCAAAGAACCTAACCGGAGCTGGAACTCAGAAGCTAAGAAGTGATGGGTGTGAATACGGCACAGATGCTGCTCGTCTACCTGAGCAAGTCAAAACAGCGTGACCCCCCAGATCAGCAGCTCTGAACATGACAGTGATGGTGGTCAGGAAGGCCAGACAAGCCCTGCTTCCTGGTCCTTGCTAGCTGGTCTCCTCAATGAGATCTTTGCCTGAAATCGAAATGTGAGGAAGTGGCTGACAGAGGGAGGCACCAGTGTGGTGGTTTGTGTAGGAATGGCCCCACAGACTCATATATTTGAATGCTTGGTCACTACGGAGTGGCATTAGGAAGAGTGGCCTTATTGGAACACATGTGTCTCTCAGTGTGGGCTTTGAGGTTGCAGAAGCTCAAGCCAGGCCCAGTGGCTCACTCTCTCCTTCTGCTTCCTGCAGATCCAGATATAGACCTCTCAGCTCCCTCTCCAGCACAGAGTCTGCCTATATGTTGCCACACTTCTTACCACCGATGATAATGGACTAAACCTCTGAGCTGTAAGCCAGCCTCAATTAGACACTTTCCTTCATAAGAGTTGCTGTGGTCATGGTGTCTCTTCACAGCAGTAGGACAATTAACTATGACACTAAGACACCTCCTCATCCCTCTGCCAGTTTCTGTCAGAAGTTCTTTAAAAAGCCCCTAAGACCAGCAGTCCAGTAGGGATACTGATAACATCCCTGAAACCCCCTGTTCTATGGAACCTTCCCTTCTCTCCTTTTCTTAAGCTCTCACCTATGAATTTATAATAAATGTATTTCTGAAACTCATTCCTTTGGGATTCACAAATTTCACTATTTCAATTTGCAAGAACCATGAAGGCATTGACTCTGTGTAAGTCCAGGTGACCGTGGACATTTGGCGCCTGAACTCCAAAGCTGGAGTCCACCTGAGGTGAGAGGAATACTATATTTCCCATAGCGTGATGAACCCAACAGAAAAACTACTGTGGCGCAGAACAGAGCTTGGAGTTCGCCTTGGGTTTGAGAAATTATATTTTCTTATCATTTGCTTCAGTTTGTCTTCTCTCTCTAGCAAGAGGATAAAATATGGGTGTGCTGGTTATAAATAAATGTATGATAGCATGCACAAAGGCCTCCGGAGGGCAATTAATAGGTATCAGGTATTTAAACAGCGAGGTGAATCATTCCTCTCAAAGCCAATAAAGTTGTGCAAATGGGTGTAATTCAGATTTACATGAATCCAGGCATTAGCAAATCAATAGAGCGATTACGGCAGCGGGGGCACCCTGAATGTAAAATCACATTTGCAGTTATGTTTATGCGAAGATACACGCTTAAAATGCAGGTTCGTCCGCTAGGAGTGAGACCAGTGATTTGTTCCTCCTCAGGTCTCCACTTCCATCTTCCATCGTAAAGATTTACAAATCTGTGGGGCTCTAATTCACAGGCCTCTCTCTCTCCTCCATCCTGGAGAAAAGCCCGGCACAGCAGCGTGCCCCTTCCGATGTTTCTCTTTCTCTTTCGAATGGAGCAGTGCAACCCCTCTCAGCTGCTGGCTTGAGGCTCTGTGAGTTCCTTCTTTAAGAATATTCTTCAAAAATTAAATCGCAGAGCTCTGCCGTGGGAACAATTTCATTTTTATGTGCTAATTGGCTCCTTCCAAGCTTAAAAAAAATTGCTACTTAAAAAAAAGAACTCCCCCGAAATTTTAAAGACTCTTAAACTTTGGGGGATAAATCCCAAGATTACAGAACAGAGCTCAACAAACAAGTCTGCAGGACAAGGACAGCTCGAGTGGCTTGTTTATGGATGGAACAATAGTCTTGGCACTTTTAGAATTTTAAAGAATAAATATTTGATGGCGCACAAACATAAGAAATTCAGATTTCAGTGTCTATAAATTAACTTTTATTGGTGCACACTCATGCGTACTCTATATATCTTCAACAATAGCCAAGTCTAAAGCCTAAAATATTTACTAACTACACCTTCATAGAAAAATTTACAGATTCTTGTCTGAGTGTGTGGCTGGCTTTGGGGAGATTAAAAACAAAACAAAACAAACAAACAAACAAAAAACCAACCAATTAAAACTAGAGTCACAAGTGAATAATTTTGTACTCTGTTAGGTTTTAATTCTCTTTGAGGTTTTTGGTGTTTGATTGATTTTGTTTGGTTTTGAGGCAGCATCTCTTGCCTTGGTTGGCTTAGAATTCCTTATGTAGGAAGAGTGACTGCCAATGTCCAATGCTCTTGCCTCTACCTCCTGAGAGCTAGGGTTACAAGAATGGCCATGGTACTATTTATGTGGTTCTGGGGATCAAACTCAGGACTTTGTGAATGCTACCCAAGCACTCCAACTAAGCTACATCCCCAGCCATAGCCTAGGCTAGCCTTGAACTTGTGATCCTCCTGCTACAATCTCTATCGCATTTGCACCAACATGACCAGCAGTCTAAAGCTACCAGTATGGAGGACATGGGATATTGTTGTTTTCAAAATGCACAGTGCCTCCTACCCATGTAGTTTAATTGTTGGTATCCTTCAAAGAAGTCTTTTAGAGCTAATCAGTCCAGTAGAAAATGTTCAGGGAATGACAACCTAGATGTGTCTATTACTAACACCTGAAAACTCTCTAGGAATATCAAAGGGAAAAGGTCACTTTCTGTGAATGCTTTTCCCAGAAGGACCCCCATTAAAGACTAAGCTTACCTATCATGCTAAGAGGGTACACACACTTATTGGTCTCACTGGGAGTGCAGGTGGGGTTCACCTCTTTTTTTTTCCCGTGGTGGCCCTGTGTAGGTAGTAGATCTATAGGCCTTTTCTCTTGTTATTAATGTCTGCTTGTCATTTATCTCATAGACTCAATTATGGAAATGTTAGAGGATAAAAAGAAAACCCTCACTCCCATACCCATCAAAACCCACCCCAAGGATGCCAGTGTCCCCAGCTCATATGACTTCTTCCATCCCTCTACTTCTTGGTCCACAGATTTCTTTTCCTTGGACCTGTGTTTCTGAGTTCTGGAACCCTGTTGCTGTTTTCCTGTGCCAGGATATGGAGTCCCAGAGGAAAAGCTAATAGACTCAGTGATGGTTGTTCTTGACAGTCTACCCGTTCAGTAATTATGCATCGAGGAGACAACCATTAACCATTAACATGCTTTATCAGTAGAAGAACGAGCAGAAAGCACAACCTCCACTCCATAGGCATTTTCTCAAAACAGCCCTGGGAAGGAAAGATGACGACCTTCACCAGCCTCTGCTGTCCTGATCATAGACATGGGGAAACTGAGGAAAAGAGAGTGTATGGGATCTTGAGAATCTATAGATATCTCAAGCCCAGAGTTGTTTTCTAGATTTTGTTCTGTAAAGGAACAGGTCTTGCGGGGCAGTTAAAGCTCCAGATAGGCAAAGGTTTCTCATATGCACCAGGATATAGGGAATGCTGGGGGGTGATGCCATGGATTTCAGAATAGTTCCTGATTGATTCCTACAGATCCTTTCCGCATGCACCCGTCTCCATGTGCTTCCTGCCTGCACTCTTGCTACAATCAGAAGCACCTCTATCAAACAGAAAACCATACTTGAGACTGGGGGGAGGCAACTCTGTTCTGTGGCTGTATATGTAGCATATACCTGAGAAGCCTAGCATACTAAAGCCACTCACTCTCTATGAAGAGTGTTGGAAAGGAAAAAAGTGAAGGTCCCCATCTTAGTTATTAGTTATTAGTTATATTGCTGTGACCAGACACCATGACCAAGGCAACACTTATCAGGACAGCATTTAATTGGGGCTGACTTACAGGTTCAGAGATTCAGGCCAGTATCACCAAGGTGGAAACATGGCAGCATCCAGGCAGGCAGGCATGATGCAGGAGTTGCTGAGAGGTTTATATCTTTATCTACAGGCCTCTAAGAGAAGACTGACTTCCAGGCAGCTAGGACTAGGGTATTAAAGCCCATGTCCACAGTGACAAACCTACTCCTGCAAGGCCACGCCCCCTCATAGTGCCACTCGGTGGGGCAAGCATATACAAACCATCAGTCACAGGCTCAGAGAAAAAGTGGGCAAGAGCCAGAGTCATATATAGACACAGAACAATCAAAACTAGGACCAGACATCCCCAGACACCAGGAAGAAGGGTGGGAAGAGCACTTAGTGTAGAAATCTGATTATTGAAGCCATGTGTGCCTATCTTAGATCACTGGAAGAGGAAGCTCTAAAACCATAGAAAACCTTGGATTTGGGGAGTTAGCAAATACCGAAACAAACCATTCCTACAACGTCTTTGAAGATCTGAGGCCACAGTGAAACTTCCATAGGCGCAGAGACAAAGGTGATAAATAACATTAGAGCTCAATCGAATGGTTAAGAAAGAACACAGAAGAGAACTGAAGGTTTAGTTTGGAGTAGGATGTAAATATTCCTTCTAATGCTCCATCAGCAAGTCCTCTCCTCTATTCCTACTGCCTCGAATTTAAATTTTCTAGGGCTACTTTCTCCATTCCTCATTCCCCCAGCAGTCTTGTTTTTATCCTGTTTACTTTCCCCTTATTTCTGTGAATTGTGGTTCTGGGGGCTTCAATTTCTTTGTTTAAGAATTTTCCCACTGGGTAGCCTACTTTGGGCCTGCATGGTCTTCTAGATTACCCTTGCCTGCCTCTGCTTTGACATCAGCCGCAGTTAACTCAACCTCTAAACCAGCCTTTTGGCTGGTTAAGCCCCACTCTCACACGAACTCAATAGCATTTATTGAGTGCTGACGTGGTGGAGGGCATTGGGCAGTCAGCATTGACCATGTCTCTCCAGCCCCAACAAGGAGCTTATTGTCAGGAGGAAATGCACATAGTGAAATGCATCCAATAGTTCCAGACAGTGGCATTGCTAGAGAGAAGATGAAGCGAGGTGTGGGGATAGCAGAAGGCTAAGGAAGTTAGCTATGACCTAAAAGCAGAGATAGAGGGGGCTGCCAGAGCCACAGAAAGATCTGTGCTGAGGAAAGAGCAGGTGCCAAAGGCCTGAGGCTGTGAGAGCAGAAGGACTATTGGCAGGAGCAAGAAGAATATATCTATGGAGGGCTGCCCCGAAGACGTCAGATCCATCTCAGTTAACAATGTATTTATCCTTTCTCTGACTATATTACAAGGATGGAACATTAGAAACGAAAAAGATTTGGGCTGCTAAGGTCCACAGTCCTCCTAGTGGATGTTACATAATCTCAGGATTGGAGATATATATGTTTTACTTCAATCTTTGTCTATGAAAAAGTACATATGTTTTATTTCCTCCCTGTCTATTATTCATGTCCTTTATTTCCCGCCCTTATGCTTCCTGACTGAGCTAATCAAGATGCTCAGAAGGTAAGTGACCAACAGGTGGGGTGGGTGCATCTCCTACAATGCCCCCAGCCTGTTGTATCAGCTAGTCATTTACAAGACCAAAGGCAAATTATAACGCTGTTGGTGTTCATCTCACTGCATTAAAGAATTAAAGATGGGGATAAGGAGAAAAGATCTTCAGTCTTTTTAAAAACGTATTTACTTAATTCCCATTTCCTTGTGGAAACAACACAGAAACTGAGTAGTGAGCTGCCTCCCATGAGGGGCCTGAGGTAAATGTGGGGGCGTGACCAATAAAACCGTGTTTTTCAAGAGAGGACCAAATACATGGAGTCTTAATGATCCTTTTCTTCCCATTCTGTTTTGTGTTTGGACAAAGCTGAAGCAGATGAGGTGTTCATCTGAAGTGCAAATGATGGAAACTGGGTCTGGTGCTGCCAGCACCATCCCAGTCCTCAGAGTCTACACAGATTAGCCTACCCTTCACTGAATGACTGACTGAACCTCTCCTATGCTGCTGTGTGTTAGCGTCCTGATTCCACTGATCCCAGTCCTACTCGGGGAAGTAGCCACACCACAGTCAGCAAACCCAACTTCACACACTGCCTTCATAATCATTGCTCTTGGGAAATCAGAAATAGTGCCGAGATGCTATTTTTCTCCATCTATATGAAGAGGATGCTATCCCTCCCACCCCACGTTTCTGGGGGGAGATGAAAGGATTTCACACAAGTAGTCAGCACGAGGCCTGGGTCACAACAGGTTTTCCAATGTCAACCCTGATACTTCAAAGTCACCAACTCACATAATGCTACCTGGCAAGTGTATAATTCCTGTACAGAAAAAAAAAATGTGTTTTGGAAGAGATATAGTTTACAACTAATACCAAATTAAGGATAAGAATGTGCTAGAATATCGGAGTTTCTGGGGCAGTAATATAGCCAAGATGAAAAGTTCACCTGAAGTATCACTTATTTACGGAACATACTCGTGTTTCCATGCAGTGACTCATCGAATGGAGTCTACTCCTGTTATCCTAATTTGAGGAACCACACCCATGTAGGAGCAGCAGACTTCTATGTATTTCAGAATATTTGTTAATATTGCAGGCTGAGAACACACCCCAGTTGCTACAGTGCTTGCTTTACATGCATGAAGCCCTGGTTTAAAACCAAGCATGGGATAAACTGGGCATGGTACTACATGTATGCAATTCTAGTACTTAGGAAAAGGATCATAGGTCATCCTTAGCTCCATAAGGAATTGGAGGCTAGCCTGAGTTATTTGAGATAACTCAGTAATTTGCATGGTGGGGATGTAGAGAGACAGGGAGTGGTTTTAGAGGTGAGGCTCCACTGCAACTCCAACAACTCAATTTGAAGAGGGGACATTCAACCTTGAAGGTTACAGGATGGGTGCACTGTTGAGCAGAGCACACATCCCCAGGACTTGCAAGCCCTGGTGGATATCTTCCTGGGAATAGCATTAACCTTGGGAGACAGCTACGGGGGAGTGGGGGTTACTTGTTTCCATCCTAACAACAAAAATAGGGCTTTGTGCAAGCCAATGGAAAAACAAGCTATTCCGGGTTAGCTTCCCCTTTGGAGCCCCTCTCTCCGATAAACACGCCTGAAGCAGATGCAGGGATCTTGAGGGATTCTTGTGTGGAACTGCAAAGACATCGACCTTTCAAACAAAATGTGCTTACATCTCTCTTCTAAGTCCTCACTACCATGCTTCTAGGTTTATGTAAATGTGACCCTACTTCCAAAGTAGAAAGGCTTTGAAGCTGGGCTGGGCTGGGCTAGGCTGGGCTGGGCTGGACTTGACAAGCTTGCCGGAACCCTTCGGCTTTTGACATCATGTGACAGCTTGCTGAACCCCAGACCAGAGACGTGATTTGACTTTGAAGAAAAGCCTGAGTTTATTTGTTCAAATTGGTCCTAAGCTTCCTCCAGATCCCCAGAGGCACCATGAGAACTTACAGTCAACTAGACCCCCAAAGTTACGTGTCAGCACGCCAACATCTGTTCTGAGATGCGCTGGCCACCACCCAGGAGAGCCCATGTTACTTGACGGTCCCTTTTGTTTTGTTACAGGCTCCTAGTGAACACCCTATGTTGGCTCTGAATTAACACAGCTCCTCCTGCTCCACGAGATTACAGGTGCTCACCACACTCAGTGGAGAGTTCTCGATTTGGCAGACAATCACTAACTGTGAAGAGTGGGGGTGGGGTGGGGGTGGGGGTGGGTCTTAGTTTTTCCCCACAGGGTTCCAAGATGAACTGAAGATGAGACAAGAGACAGGGAGAGACTGCTCATCTCATTTGCTGTGTGATCTGCCCCGTGATTGTGCACAAAAACCCGACCAGAAACTCCCCAAGGACGATGCAAAAATAAACCTTCCCTGACTGCTTAGAAACCGAAATAGCCCACGTCCCAGTGGAGAGTCGAACCTTCAAAAGGTCTGGGAAAACTGCAGGAAGAAGCCCGGAGAGAGCCCCATCCCAAGCTGTTCATTGGTCGGGCACTAAGAAGCCCCAGGCAAGGGAGGCTCTGAGAGGTAACCCCAGCTGCCCAGCTGCGCATGGTCGGTCTTCAGGACAGGTACAGCACTCACCCAGGGTTCGGATGGTGTTGCTGGGCCAGCTGCGCGGACTGAAGCCGTGAGCGTTCATAGCTTTCACAGCAAACTGGTAGTTGGTATCTGGATCAAGGCCTTTGATAACCATGGAGTCCATCTGCAGGCGCTCTTGGATTATGGTCCATCTCTTGTCAAAATCTGGTCTTTAATGATTTAAAATAAGAAAGAGCAACAGTTCAGAAATACCGTAGGGAAAAGAGGCTCGCTGGCCATGGGAGCTAACACCATTTTCACTCTGAGAGCTATGCTCATAAAAGTGAGTTAACATTTCCTATCTGAAAGTGGTCCTGTTTTCAAACCATAACGTCATCAACTGGAAGCGTCTGCCAATAAAAGCAAGTAGATCATCTTTAGGGCCAATTCTAAGCACTGCTTAGAGACTGTCTACTTCTGTCTGCTTGGACTTCACCAGGACATAAAGACCCCCACGTGGGAGCATTTATCTGTAAGAACTGTATTTTCCAGATGTTCCCTGAACAAGGCTCTCCCATCCCTAGAGATCAAGAAAGCAGAGATCCCATCTCTTTGCCATCTATTCCTGAGTAAACAAATACAGATTTTATAGGGTGACAGACAGCATGAATTGCCATGGGAACACTCATGTTGACTACATTCGCAGACCTTCATAGTAACAATAAATTATGTCTGTGTCAAGGTGCTACCTTTTCACATGTTCTCCTGAGGGCCTTGCAGAGAAGGTAGGTCCTTTAAAAGTCATTTAGACTTTTAATCAACAAAGTGGCATTCACAAAGCCAGTACAATCTCTGGAACTGGAGGAGCCAAGTTCAAGTCTGAGTTTTGTTACTTAGTAGCAGCTGATCCTATTGTTTTACATATTTTTTTATTTTATGTCTTTAAGTTTCAGTTTTCCCCTATGTAATATGTGAATGATGCAGGGACCAAGGTAAGGGAACTGCCATGAAGATTACATGAAGCACACATGCTTAGCCTCCACTCTAGTACCACACTATAAATATGTGCCGGCTACTACTCAGGGGACTCATTTACTTCTGGAGTTAATAACTCATATGCTTGCTTACTGCATGCGCATTCCCATACTGTACTGCTAACCCATGCGGCTACTCAGCCCTTGAGATATAGCCAGCACGAATTAAGATGTACTATAAGTATAAAATGCACACAAGTTTTTAAAGTAAAAAAAGGAAAAAAGAGAGAAATCTATCTCTTCTGTAAATATAAAACTGATTTTATCTTCATATTGAATTCATGTTGAAATGATAATATTTTGGATATAGCAATATCCAAATTGTTAATAATAAATTTAACAATTATAAATATAAATTATTTATTTTATATTTATAATATACTATATGTAATTTACAAATATAATTATAAATACAAGTAATCAAAATAAAATAGCTTTTTAGGACTCATTTACATGGGCTAGAGAGTTGGTTTGGTGGTTCAGAGCACTAATGCTTGCAGAAGACCTGGGTTTGAGTCCCAGCATCTGCCTTGTGGCTCAGCACCACTTGTAATTCCAATCCCAGGGGATGTCAGACGCACACATGGTGCATACACATACATGCAGGCAAAAACACCCACATACACACAAAATAATTTCATCTTTACATTTTAAAAACTTATTTTTGTCTCTTTTTACCTTCATAACACCACGATTAAAACATAAACTCATATAGGGCTGTCCAACATCTCTTTAGGACAGACACTGTAGCCCCATCTGGATGTTCTAGCTAGAGGAGAGGAAGAACATGGCAGGTAGTAAGAAAGGGGATGTGAAAGTTGGGAACAGCAGTGCACGGCAGGGGGCCTAACGGGAGAGTTTGTATTGATGGCTGCTAATTGCCAGCATTTGCCAAATGTTTCAAAGTGTTAAGCACTGTTCTGGTACCTTAACTCATTTACCTCTAACAACTATTCTCGGTAAGAGGCATTAACCTTAAAAGGCTCAATCTTTTGTTTTCAATTTTAATATAAATGAGAAACTAAATCTCTGAAAGGGCAAGAAATTTGACCAAGGTCACAACTGAGAACTGCTGAGGCCAACTTGGGTTGATGGGCTGAGGTTAAATTAAAACAAAACAAAAACACTTGACACTGGATTAAAAACTATCGATGGCGGGCAGAGGGAGATTGTTAGATCCTCAGCTGGTCCCCTCCCTGCACCCTCCATCTGGTGCCCCCTACTCCAAGGTATTTAAAGAGTATCAGGAAACAAAATGTTGGTGTTTGTCTTTTGTGAAGAGCCTATCAGGAAAAGAAATAAGAGGAGAAGCCTGGATGGACTTCATTTCACTAGCAGGACTTAGTAGAAGTCCAGGAAATGGAGATGGAGACTTCCTTCGGCTTACCATACCAAGTGTGTGTGAGCTGGGCATGCTGACAGTGTCTGGTCTAGGGGAGAAGAAAAGTCATAGGGCCTGCCCACTGGAGGAAGCAGGGTTCAGTTCTTCCCTGTCTTGTCCTAAATGCCTTTTCTAAAATGACTTTATCATCAAAGGGAAGAGCTGAGTGAGTGAAGGAAGCTCATTTGCAAATTCACATTAGCACAGAATCGCTTCACAGAGGAGAGCCACTGGAGAAACTGAAAAGTAAAGGCAGAAGAGATGCGGTCTTTAGATAAAACTCTCCTATTATTTGCTAAGCTTCCTCTGTGCTATTTCTAGAGGAAAGAACCTTAATCTCTTTGGGTGTGCTCTTGTTTACCCAGAGCTACTTGCAAATGTCTGCAGCCATCTTCATGCAAAAGTTACAGGGTTTAGGTGGGGGAGTAGGGAGGATTTTATATTCTCTGCTCATCTCATGCAGACAAAAAAAAAAAAAAAAGAAAAAGAAAAAAAAAGAAAAAGAACTATTTCCAATGGAAATGATAGGAATCATTAATATTTAATTTCATAATATATAGCCCACGCAGGTTGAATAATAGTTCAAAGCCTTTAGTACTTTGGCTCTAGTTTTGGGTCAGGTTTTCCATTTCATTGGTACCAGAGTCTCTTGAGGGCCAGAGGACAAAGGTGAGGCTAACAGAGATAACCTGGCAGTATTGTCTTAAACCATCCTCAACAATAGCTTTATCTTCTTTCCTCAGGAGGGAGGAGAGGAGGGAGGGAATTTTATCCTAACTACAATGCTGGCAGCCAAGTCACCATAGCAACACAATTCTAGCCCTTTCCCCCAAGATGAAAGGCCAGAGTAGGAGGAGTTAACTGAGAACGTGCTGCCCTCAGCTATCAACAGCTCAAATCTGCAGCACTTTCTAAGAAGTGGCCAGGGGCGATGTGAGGCCCCTTAGGAGGGGCTAGCTCAGGAGATTCCTGGCTGGCTTTTAGAATGATTGGACAATGCCTAGGAAGAGCCAAGGATGTCAATTCAGGCAATCAGGGCGCACTCACCCAGTGGCTCACATTATTGGGAAGAATTGCTTACCACAGGCAGGTAATGTTAAGTAAGAATTTGAGGGTTCCCAGAAATTATAAGAAATATTTTGTATTTGAGCCCTTGTTTCACTTTTCTAGGTAAAAGCCCCCCCCCCCGCCCCCACCTAGATTCTCAATCATATTCTCAAAGATAATTATAATAGCCAAAGCTTACGAGACAGATCTACCATTCTACCTTTGTAAACATAGGAAGAAAAGAATTTACCTAAAGATACAGACCTGTATATTTCTCTTGTGTTTTTTTTTTGTTTGTTTGTTTTGTTTTGTTTTTCTTGTAACATTTTGACCATCTTACCCATTGCCAGTCAAAATCTTAGTGAGCAATCATTTTCTTGATACCATGAAATTCTGTCTTGGTAGGGTCCAATACAGCAGGAGTTATAGTCTGTGACACTTCTAGGAAAGTACTAAGACAAGCCACGTTAGGTAGCTAACAGTGCAATTGGGCGAATAGTACTTCTGGGCTTCAGTGCAGGAACAAGACGGCAAAGCAAAATAGCATGTTTTAATAAATGTATTTGAAATTTAATTTTAATTGTATGTGTGTGTGTGTGTGTGTGTGTGCTCGTGTGTGCTCCACTTATATATAAGTGTCAGGAGACTAGAAGAGGGCATAATATCTCGTTGAGTTGAGGTTTCAGGTAATTGTGAGCTGCCTGGCGTGGGTGGTGGAAAGTGAATAGCAATGTCCCTCAATGGCTCCGCTATCTCCCAGCCCCAAGAACTGGATTAAAATAGTTCAATGTAAACTGACCTCTTGTGAGAAGTCTGCAAGGACCAAGAAGACTTCAAATTAAATTATGAAAGTGTTGGGATTTGAAAATACATAGGAATGGAACCCAAGGAACAAATGGAGACTCCTTGGGTGGCTGAGTTCAGAGCAACACCACGTACGTCATGTAGTATGCTAAGTGCTAAGTGCGTGTAGGTAAATGTGATAACCAAAGAGAAGGGATAAGCCCTGATAATGATGTCCATTTGATCCATACAAAAGATGGGTACAAAGCATGAGAACACATGAGTAGGGAAACAAGCCTGTAGCATCTTTCTTTTTCTGTACACAATCAAGGTTTTCTGTCTCAGTGTCTGCTTGACCACTGAGCTGTATTGCTCCTACCAACTGAACACCTAACTTATCAAAAGTCAGTTGAGTTTATCCCAAAATGTACTGATGATTTTTTTTTTTTTTTGCCTTTTTCGAGACAGGGTTTCTCTGTATAGCCCTGGCTGTCCTGGAACTCATTTTGTAGACCAGGCTGGCCTCGAACTCAGAAATCCGCCTGCCTCTGCCTCCCGAGTGCTGGGATTAAAGGCGTGTGCCACCACACCCGGCTGTACTGATGATTTATTAGTGCTTTGTTTGAGAAAGGGCCTTACTCTGTAGCCCAGGCTGCCCTCCAATGTTGACCTTCCTGCCTCAGCCTCCAGAGTGCATAAATTACAGGCATATACCACTATATTTGACTTCATTTTTGTGGCCTTCTTGTTTATTATAATTATTAATATTTTAGAAAGCAATGAGACGAAAGTATAAAATGAGTGGTACTTATACTGTTTTTAAAGATTTGATAAAGCTGAAACCTAAATAATTATTTTTGAACCAGGAAAAAGGGAGGATTTAAGAAATTATTGTAAAATTCTGCCCCCAGCATTGCAAATGTCTTTTAAGTTTTTGGGTCTCTTCAAGAAACTATTAGTACAGATAAGACCTTCAAGGTACATAAGAATTTCAAGCTGGTAACCCAGTTGGGGAACGAACATACAAAGGAATTACCATAGCTACAATTACAAAGTGGTTAATTGATGTACATTTACAGAATTTGTCTTAAAAGGGAGAATTTAAGATATTAGCATCATTTAAAATATGAGTTATAATTTTAACTGATTTAAAAATAATTAATCTTTCTCCAACAATCTCAGTGTTGCATAGTAAGAACTTCTAAATAAGTAAATGGGAGAATGGAATGGTTGGTTTCTATTATGAATCTGACAGAAATTTGAAATATTTGTGTCTGTGAATGTGTTTCTAGGGAGTAAAGTGAAAAGAGCCACTTTGGGTGGTAGCACTATTCCCTAGACTGGGTGGTACCATTCCCTAGGCTGAGCAGTACCATTCTCTAGGCTGGGGTGACACCATTCCCTAAACTGGGTGGCATCATTTCCTAGGCTGAGGTCCCAACTTAACGAACAAGGAGGAAGTAAGTGGAGCATCAACATTCATCACCTTCTGCTTGCTGACTGTGGATGTCATGTGACCATCTACCTCAAACTCCTTCTACCACAGCTAGAGCAGCTGTCACCACCATGCCTTCCATCCCATGAAGGACTGATCCCTCAATCTGTGAGCCACAATAAACTCCTTCCTCGAGGAGTTTGTCTGGTGTTCTGTCATAGCAATAAGAAAATCAAATAATATAATGAGTGGGTACATATAAACTGACTTATGCCCAAGATATCTATCTATACAAGTACACAGGAGAGTATTCTCTCTTTCTCTGTCTCTCTCTCTCTCTCTCTCTCTGTCTCTGTCTCTGTCTCTGTCTCTCTGTCTCTCTCTCTCTGTCTCTCTCTCTCTCTCTCTTCAAGGAATTTTGGAGGATAGAATCATACCAACACAACATAAAACTGGACTATAAGCACCTTGAAAAACTTGTAAGAAAATGAGAAAGAAAAGATAATTAACTTTTTGATGTTCTGCCTTTAAATTCATATATTAAAAATATTTAATGATTGCTTTTAATTAGCCAGCCTGGAATACCCATGTGTCTCGGAAAAGTTCAAATGGGTAAAAAAGAATGTGTGTGTGGGGGGGGCAGGGGTAGGGTTCCAAGAACAATGAACAATAAAATGGTTAAAAAGAAGAAAAGGTACATGACAGTGGGAAGAATTCTCAGATAAAGAAGGTCTCAGATAAAGAAGGTATGGCCAAATTAAAAACATCAACAAAGATTTTAGTAGTTTGAACTCAAAAGGGAAAAAAAAGGAGTCATATTTTTAAAATCCAAAGAATTTTAGGGAATACAGATATTTGTCTGGGACATGGACTCTCTCTCTGTATTGTTTAGTTTTATGTCAACTTGACACAAACGCATCAGGGACTCAAGTGAGGAGGAAGACTCAATTGAGAAAATGCCTCCATAAGATCAGGCTGTAGGCAAGCCAGTAGGGTGTTTTCTAAATTAGTGGTTGATCAGGGAGAGTCTAGCCCTTTATAGGTAATGCTACCCCTGGTCTGGTGGTTCTCAATTCTATAATAAAGCAGGCTGAGCAAGCCATGAGGAGCAAGCCAGTAAGCAGCACTCTTCCATGGCCTCTGCATCTGCTTCTGCCTCCATGTTCCTGCCGTGATTGAGTTCCTGTCCTGACTTTTTTTTTTTTGATAATGAGCTGTTATACAAAACTATGAGTGAAATAAACCCTCTCCTCCCCAATTTGCTTTAGTAATAGAGTTTCATCGTAGCAATAGTAAGACTAACTAAGACACTCTTCATAAGGTGTGTGACAATCAAAAGTCAAAATGACTTCAGTGCATAGACATGCAAGTGCAAAGCCAACATAAAGGAAATGTAATTGCACATTTAGAAAAAAATCTCATGTTAATTTTTAAGTAAGTCAATTCAATAAACATAAGGGGCAAAACTCTGAGTAAAAGAACCTATAGCAGAAAAGGCACAAATATGGACTTTGAAAGTAATCGCATGTCCACTGTGAACTTGGAGGGTCATCTGCTGTAGGAAAGGCCCACTGCTCAGAGCAGAGCAGAGCAGAGCAGAGAGTAGTTTTCTATGTTGATCAGTCAGCACAGTGGTTCTCTACCTTCCTAATGCTGTGACCCTTTGGAGTTCTTCATGTTGTGGTGACCCTCAACCATAAAGTCATTTTTGTTGCTACTTCATAACTGTAATTTTGCTATTGTTATGGATTGTAATGGGAATATCTGATACACAGGATCTCTGATATTCAATCCTTTTGAAAAGGTCTTTTGACCTCCCAACAGGGTCAGGACCCACAGGTTGAGAACCACTCAATCAAGCCACTCCTTGACCACTAGAGGCAGAGTTCCAAGGGTTCAACAAATTGCTTGACTTGAACGCACAAGATATACGGAAAGAGACAAGACTGTTTTCTGTGATGAGGGTGTAAACACTTCTGAGTATTACACATGGGAATAAAATACCCAATGGCTTCTTACAGAGACATTAGAAGGGAAACCTGGTGTCAGTTAGGAGTGGTTAGGAATAAAGGTGTATGCATGCCTTGGGATGGATGGCTCCTGCAGCAATAGCTGTACAGAAACAGAGGAAGGTGGCCATCAATTGTGGAAGGTTAAGTAAAAAGCAACTTCTAGAACAGGGTATGGAGGCTCTGACCTCAAACCACATTGACTCAGAGGATTGTTTTGTCTTTTGTTTTTTGTTTTTTTTGTCTTTTGTTTTTGTTTTTGCTATGAGTCACAGAAAGACAGGTACTGGGCACTATAATACAAACACACACACACACACACACACACACATACACACACACACCCTGAAACAAGTTTCACAACCCCTGCTTATACCCTTTTGGATACTGTCTCATATTTTTCTTTATTATTCTACTGTATTTTTCTTTGAAAAAATGGTAGGTCAGGACCTCCTCAATGGGTGCAAATACTTTCCAGTCCATCATCTTTCACAATTTGAGAACTGGCGTCCTTGAAGCTGAGATGGAGGTGAAGCTTGAACATCCTACAGACATTAACTAGGAAACTGGGCTCAAGGTACTTACATCACACTAGGGAAATAATTTTGAGAGTAGATTTTGGTGGAGCAGGAAGCCACCCTCCAGGAGACTTGGTGATGTGGTAACACATACAGAATGGCCTGGAGAGTGGAGGTTGCCCTGTTGGCCTAAGGTAAAGTGGACCAAATACATAGTGCCATTAGATACCTGTGATCCCTTTCAAACCATGGTGGTTCCTCCAATTTAACATTTAATGCTGGCTGAGGGACACTGAATTCACTGATGGCTTAAGAGCATCTCCCAATTCCCACTTCATCCTTCATGGGCATCAGCTCAGGTGCCAGTGTCATGGGCTTCTCTAAAATCTCCTGGTGAATTGAACCCAATGCGGCTGGTACATTGATGATCACCTTTGGATGTGGTTTCTTTCATTGTTCTGTCTCTACAGACAGCAAGCTCAATGATCATTGGGACTTTATCCTGTTCCTCTCTGCATTCCTTGAGAAGTCTCCATGGTCTTTCAAAAGTGCTTATACTGAAATTGCTCTCCTCCTTAAAACTTTTCCGCGGTTCCCTTTTCCCTTCAGGATAAAAAGTGAACTCTTTCTTAATGCCTTCCTTGGTCTGACTCCTGCTTACTGCTCTCCCCACACATCGCTCCAGGCTTTCTCAGCAATTCCAGGAACAGTTTCTTCTTGCCTCTAAGCCATTGCTTAAGTGGTTTCCTCTAGTCTGACTCTTTCATATTGCTCCCTCTCCTCTGCTGCAGCATCCCTGATGTGTCTTTCCTCGCTACCTTAAGAAGCCTGCTCAGACGCCTACAGAACTGGGTCACCCGCAAATATGTGCAACTTTGATCTGTCAATTACAACTTTTGAGATTAAAAATAAGTTCGGATGCCAAGAAAGCATTCCCCAGAGGCCATGTCCTCAGCCCTGCTGTGCCATTCAGCCCTCCAGACCCTACATCCCTCATGACATAGCTTATTTGCCTCTAAATATCTTACCCATGATGGGAACACATTCATTTATAACACAGGCTAGTATGAGTAGATGGCTATAGTAGACTTCCCTAGGGTATTTGAGGAAATTAAAATATATTAGGAATAACAGGATACTCTAAGACAATGGTCAAGAAAATCCAGCTGTCACCTTTTATGGGAACACACTCCCTGAAGTCTTAAGGTTCACAGCTGCCTTCCTATAACAATGGTAGAACGGAGTGTCTGAGATAGACTTTGGGTTGCTGACAGAGCCAAAATGCTTTCTAGCCCTTCAAGAAAAGGCCTGCCTGCCAATTCCTGACCTAAAGTGTGGTCTTTAACCTTCTTATGCCACAGTAACTGTCTGACAAAGCCTGTGTACCCCTTCTTAGAATGGTTTTATGTGCATAAATTTAGACATACGGTCACAATCACTATGTTGACAGCAATAATCTAAGTAGTAAGTATGGTATTTTCACATGTACCTTGCTATTAAAATGTTAACTGAGAGAACCCAGTGATGAATGTCAGTCACTGTGGTAATTTCTGCTTAGCTTCTATTTGAGATATATACAATTGTGATGGGATTAGAAAAGGCAGCCCAGTGGTGGGGCTGTGACAAAAGTCCCAAGAACTGCTTTGTCGTCCCCCCCACCCCTCCCATGGTTTGGAGTCACCATTGATTTATGAAAATGGTGGCAGGTTTCACTTGCCAAAAGGAAAAATATAGTTATCTTCCAACCAAGTACAGAGAGCCCTTGACTTCTATCTAAGGCGCTTTTGGGGAACCCAAAGACTGAAAAATAAGCTTCTGGTTCTAAAGGAAGAGACTCAATCCCATAGATGAGCCAGGGCCCACGGGACAGGAGGGAAAGAAAGCACCATGCTCTCCATAGAATTTCCACTGTCTCTTTTACAGGCCAATTTTATGCAAAGTTTGCTCCTTACATGTTAATTTTATGCAAAGTTTGCTCCCCACAAAAAATGAACTGTGGTGTGAAGTCCAAACCATTAAGTCATCGCATTAAAAAAAAAAAAAATCTATTTGACCTTCAGCTCTCTTGGCCTCTTTTTATTTACATACTGGTCTAAACTAATCAAATGACAAACAGTTGGATGGAACAGGGCAATGATAAACTTGATTGACAGTTTGTCCTAGGTGGGCAAGAAAGCAGGCTTTTCCATTTGCAGTTTACAAATGGCTCCCAGAGCTGCTATGTGGGGATTCAATTTATATCAGCTCCCACCACCCTGACAAGGAGTTTCGCTAGGAACCATCACCGAATGAAGAATTGAAGTTTGAAGGGATCTACCTGTAGGACTGGAGGTCTTATTTCTGCAAAAAAACATTTATCCCTTTCATCTAAGCCTGAGGCCTTAATGGCTAGCAGAATTTCTAGGACCATGTGGCCGTCTGCAAGGTACTTCTGAGATTTTCAATTTTGCAAGTAAAGTAATAAAAAAGAATTCTTGCTTTCACATGGCATCATTTGTTAACTTGAAGTCTCAGCTGGCATCTAAGCTAGTCTTCTTATTGCTAATTTTGGTCCTTTTGGCAAGGAGAGCTTATTTTTGAGCACCCAAGTTCCTAAATAATTTCTTCAAACCAATGGGAATGGGGAGGCATTTTTCATTGCTTTCCATTCTTTCTAAATGGATCGCACTAGCTTAGTTCTTTAGAGCTGGGTATGTTGTTCAGGAGCGAGCAGGAGGTCCTGCTGCACAGAACAATAAAATGACAGAGAAGAAAAGAATTCGTAAACGTTTTCAATAGAAACGTTTGAGGGCTAGGAAAACTAATCCAGGTCCACGTTCCTCTTAAACATTGTGGTCCTTCATCTGGTTTACAGCTATAAATTCTAGCTGTGAGTGAAGTTTTGAGAAGAAAGCTAGTGGTTCACTAATTTGTGAAGACCACTAAATCTCAGGGATGAAGTTGTAGTCAGAGCCTTCAAGTGAGTCACAAATACTGAGATTATTTGAAGCTTCACCATATACAGAACTGATAGCCTTTTTTTTACAGTCTCTCTCTCTCTCTCTCTCTCTCTCTCTCTCTCTCTCTAAGTGTGTGTGTGTGTGTGTGTGTGTGTGTGTGTATGTGTGTGTGAGCACGTATGAGCTTGCTTGCCTGGCAACCCTCATGCAGAGGTCAGAGGATAACTTGCTGGAACCAATTCTCTCCTTCCATCATGAGCTTCTAGTATCAAATGCAGGCCATGAAGGTTTGCAGTAAGCTCCCCTTACCTGCTGAGCGACCACACAGGTGCTTGCTAATCACTGTGTGGCTATCAATCAACAGCAGTAAATATCTTCCAGTGGTAGCTGGATGGTGACAGTGGGCCATGGGTGAGACTGGCATGTGCAGAATCCACATTGGATCTTTTCTGGGTTTTATTTCTGCAGTTGGTGGGTTAGGATCTTGGCTACTCTAGTGACCTCTAATAGTAGCAACAAAAGTTCCCTTCGCTATATTACTCTAACGCTTTTTTACGTTATTTCCTTAAAAACAAATGGCTGGTAGTGTAATTGATTTTAAACTGCTGAGAGACATCTTTGCTCTCTTTTCCTCCTAAGATGATCTGAATTTTCTGGCTAAAGAAAGTCAGACTCAGGGTACCCAGATTGCTCAAGGTTCTAGCTAGTTATTCAACCCGTGACGACCAGTGTTCAAGTATACCTCAGCATCTATCTGATGTGGAATATGGGGTAGAATCCAGGAAAAATTGTAATATCTTTAGTAATGCTCTCTGATGGTTCCCCTCTCCCCATCTCAGAGTCCCTTCTCTTATTCTGGCTTCCAAGGAAACTCCTTGTACCCAGAGCCTTTTCCTCGGCTGTGCTTTGAGGGAACTGAAATCTCAGAGAGGCATTGGAGGCTCAGATGGCAGGGCCTTGTCTAGGGCCACACGGCAGCTGGAGTTAAGGACGCAGCATCCACTCCTAGCTCTCGTGGTTCTGAAGGTAAATATTTTTGTTTTCTGCTTCCTGTGTGCGTGCGAGACTAGGAAACTGCTATTTCTCTGTTGTATCAACATCAGACACAGAGTGAGCCTGAAAAACACAAGTTTTGAGTGCAGAATCCGTAGGGAAGGAGAATTACCATCTTCAATGGGGGTTACACCCACGATGGGCAGATGATGATAAGTTTTCATTTCTGGAAGTTTGAAGTTCTTTTAAGCTTTAAGTTCATTCTGTTCTGTTGGTGTTGTCTAATTTATTTGTGGAAGTAAATCATGTGTTAAATCCCTCCCAGGCCTTTTTTCGACGAGAAAACTGGAGTCTTAGAACTCCAAGTATTGCTTAAGCATTAGAACCGGGATTAGAATCATTTTTATTCTAGGCACACTCCAGGCTTCGCCTGCAAAATATGTTGAGAGGCAGGATTATGAGCTATCTTCAGCCTTGGTCTGAACTTTGTCATAGTGTTCCTCCCTTCCCCCTCCCCCTTTCCTTCCCCCTTCTTTCTTCTTCCCCTCCATCCCCTTTCCTCCTCCCCCCTTCTTCCTTTCCTTCCTCTTTTCCTTATTTCCTTCCTTTTTTTTTTCTTCCAGGTTTCCCTACCATCCATTTGCCATTTCCCAAGAGTTGTTCTACCGTTTCCCCTTAAGGGTTCCTCCTCCTTAAGCCTGAGCCTACACACTCCATGTCTGAAATTCCCATCTATGGTAGCTTTCAGAGCTTACTATACAACCAGTGCTTGGCTAACTCATAAATTCTCTCCACCTTGGCCATGGTGATCAGCTTGGACAATGGAAAAGACCCTAGACTTGGCTAATCAGAATGCACATGGAAGTTCTGCTGGGTCTGAAGAGAAATCCATCCTCTCTTGAAAGTAAGGAGCTAAGCCTGAAGACGAAAAACTTAAGGGTGTGGGAAAGCCTGCTGGAAAATGAATCGATTGAACAGAGAGACGGATGCATGCAGACTGCTTAGGTGACATGGGTCTAGTGCTCCCTGAATTCAGACTAGCCACTAGACTTTACAGTCACAGAAGCCGATACGTTATTGCTTCAATCTTCTTTCAAGTTTCTGCTGCTTGGAATTCATCAAGCTCTGCCTGAAAACAAGCTCGGAAGACACAGATGTCTGCTTCCCACAGCCCAGGAATAAACTGGGAGGTCAAGACAGAAAAAAACAACTCATCACATTATGACAGGACACTTTGCCCCGGCTTCAGAAAGCCAGAGGAGTGAATCTTGTCAAATCTCTTTATGAATCCACAACATGGAAGCCTCAGAGGGGTCACTCATCTTTAATGCAGGGTGACTGACCCCAGTCGCTCACTTTCTACCCGGAATCAACTGGAGACCCAAATGCAGGCCAAAGATATTGTATTGGGAATTCCTTTTGTTTGCCTTTTCTTCTTCTTTCTCTTTTTAAAATAAAATTGAGCAGCAGCATTGGCAATCATGAGTTCCACATGAATTTCTACAGCCTATCAAACTGCATAACAAGAGCTTAGGATGTAGATAGGAAGGAAGGAAGAAAGTTGAAATCAAACTTAGAAAGTCGCCCCAAGGTAATATGGATCTGGAGTGCATGGTGTCTGTATGTAAAGAGTTCGTCCCTCTCCCTCTGAGAAAAGCCAAAGCCATCAATTATTTACTTCGAGTACAATACTTTAAAGTCAGAAGGGCAAGTTTCGAGCCTGAAATGAAGGCCAGCTTGTTGGTAAAGGTACAAAAAGCATTTCCAGAGCTCAGAGCAGTGTTGGCTGCAAACAAGGCTGGGGGAGTGGTCAGTATCACCAATGACGACTCACCCAAGATGAATATTCAGGGACACATGTTGGCCCAATTGCAAACATGGTCCTCCAAGACTATGCACCACCTTGAGCACACACGTAGCTGAGGTCAAGTGAAGATCTGTCCCTGTCTTACATCATGTGTGATCTGACTTGTGACTTACCTAATGAATTCCACCGAGTAGGACTGAATTGGGGCACTTCCTTCATTCTCTCCAGGTCTCCAAGAAAGGGCCACTTCAGAATCGGAAACCACAAGGACATGTGGCTGTTGGGGTGCTGCAGGGGGCAGGCAGGAATCTAGGCAGGATGATAAAGACAACTAGACTTGGCTAGTGGTCTCAGCTGATGAAGAGGTTGGGTACATCCAAAATAGGTGTATATTCTACTACCAAGACATAGCTATTTGGTATGGCCTCAAAATGCACACCAAACAACAAAACCATAGACGATTTCACCATATAACACACACTCATTGAAATCTTGTCTTCTTTTCTCATCCCAGAACCCCTAGATGGCAAAAAAAAAAAAACCTCAGTTGGATGCACTGGCCCAGAGACACATGATGTCTACCCCTGAGAATCTTCTACAACACATCCATCTCCTATCAACCATTCATCTGTTTCCATGTTGTAATTGATACTTATCCCCCAGGAAACTAAATCCCCACTGTTACTGTCACTTCTGTATGTATGTTTGTATGTTTGTGTATGTATGACCAGAATACATAGTCATTGTAGGGCATGTGGTTGCATCTCTTCATATGTGAAAAGAATCATATCACCTGGTACATACTACTGTCTACATATCAAGACTTCCATACCTTCTTGTTTTGTGCACACTATTATTTAGGCTTGGGGGACTTTTCTACCTTTCTAAGCACTTCTTGTAATAGAGTGGAGATAGATTAATGTCACTTCCTGACAGAGAGCACAGGGTGGGCAGTGACTGCGATGGACCCAGGATCTACCTCCGTATCACATGGATGAACGTTTGCTGGACTCTCTCCCATTTTCTCCCCCTCTTCACTATCTTGATTCCTACCCACATTCCTACCCACATGTTAGTCTCATTTCTTTTTAATTGTCTTGGTGAGATCTTCCTGCATCCCTCTGTGGTAAGTCTCTGTAACCTTCCGGTACCACATTTTACAGTTTGTCACTACATGCTAATCAAATCATGCCTTGACTGGCCCTGCTGAGTTTTGATAGAGCAGACACATGCTTACTGTGATCACCACTGGTCTCTTAGGGCCCCAAACAGTATCTGGCATGTGATTTTTGCTGACTGAAGGCATAAGTACATGGAAGGCCTCTCCCATCATTAATTATTTTGAGCCTGTTTTTACCTTGAGACAAGGTGGTCACATGTCGAGGGAAGCTAAGCCTCCCTTTGCCAGTCTGGCTATAGGCCGCTACGCTTACTCGATATTCAGTGCCTGGCTTCAAATCTCCAATCACTTCCTCCTGTCAATAATCAAACAAGAAAGATGTCAAAAATTAGAAGTTCTACTTGGACAGTCTAGAGCAGTGGTTCTCAACTTTTCTAATGCTATGACACTTTAATACAGTTCCTCATGCTGTGGTCGCTCCAACCATAACATTATTTTCCTGCTACTTTATAACTGTAATTTTGCTACTACTATTAATCGTGCTGTTAATATTTGATATGTGTCATGATATCTCTGACTCCCCATGGAATTGTGACCCATACATTGAGAACTGTTGATCTGAACAGTTTCTGTAAGGTTTACATCTTAGATCTCCGGGAACTTGCTTGGGGTAGAGGCTGTGTGCTCTATGTTTAGACCAGTTATAAAATTCAAAACCACAGAGCAGTGCAGCATACTTCACAGGTCCAGAGGGTCAGTCTTTATTAGAGTCTGCACAGCGCCCCAGAGCGGAGCTTATTCACACCTCAGACGCTCTTCTCAGAGCTGCTGCAGAGCATGCAGGGATCTTTTGGGGATACCCAGGTCCTTTCCAGTTTTAAATTGCAATGTAGAGAGATCAGCCACATGGCAAGCTCGAGTTTTGATTTCTTCCATAGAGTAAGGGATGAAAATTTGGGTTCTCAAATTTTAAAGCAATGGAAACACCAAGAAAGCTCTCTCTCTCTTTCTCTCTCTCTCTCTCTTACTTTTACCAAATCATTATTACATTTTTAAAATGTTTATAGAATCTTTTTTGACAATAACAAAAGATTTTTCAGCAGTCTAGAACTGTTCAGAGCCAGCGAATGAAAGCAATCAAACAGATACATGAGCAGTTCATAAAGGTGGGTTATACATAGTAACATACGTTTTTGTTTGAAATAGGACTCACTATATTGCCTGGCTGGCCTGGAACTTGCTTTGTAGACTAGGCTGGCTTCAAACTCACAGAGCTTCTTTTGCCTTTTCTTTCCAAGTGATGGTGTCAAATGTGTGTGCCTCCACACCCAGCTAACTTATGTTCTTTTTAAAATACTGTAGATGAGTGTTTTTATATGTTATGTCTGTACACCATACATGTTTTCTGCCCACAGAGGTCAGAAAAGTGTAGTAGATTCTTTAAAACTAGAGTTACAGGTGGTTGTGACCTGCCATGTCGGTGCTGGGAATCAAATCTAAGTCTTCTATAAGAACAAGTATTCTTACCCACTGAGCCATCTCCTGCCCCTAACATATGTTCTTATAAACCATAATTTAAGTATTGGTTTTTTTGAAAATTCATGGGAGATATGTTTTAATTTTTAAAATTTCTATTTTGAATGGTTTGTGACCAAAGTGATAAATATGTCTGTAAAATTCTAATGTCCTATGAAGATTATTCAAGACAGGAAATAGAAAAGTAGTATATATGGGTCGAAAGCTCTCTTAAGATAAATGATGGTGTCAATTCCCATAGTGTCTGATTCTGTAGTCCTGAATGGGGGTTGGAGGGGGAGTGGCCTAAGAATTTGTATTTCTGACAAGTTCCCAGATCATGCTGACAGTGGGCTGACACTGACTGCTTCCCACTCCCTGAGAACTGCTATAACTAATGTTGGATGTATGTGTGAACTTCCCAGCAGAGCCGTACTAAGTAGGAAGCTCTAACTGAAGATCTGCCCCTTCGGCTTCAAGAAAAGAGGCTTGTCCCCAACAACAGAGCTAAGTGGGCGGTGCAGCTGGCCTCACCAGAGAGAAGCAGTAGAGTACAGTGCAGTGGGAAGGGTATCAGCTTGGAGCCAACCTGTTCTGGCCTGGACCTGATTCTTCTACCCTTTCGTACTTGTGCCCTTCACATCAGACCTCTGACATGTAGTTGCCCTGCATGGTCATAACACTAGAGATTGTGTGTATACCATACCATAATTGGTAAGGAAGCCATGCTCAAGAAACAGGCTGTGATGCCTACTGTCCAGCATCTATGATAACACACCTCTGCTTACCTAGGTACAGCATCCACTTCAGGAGTCAACACTTTCCTTGACACCTTTCCAGACCACCTAAACTTGATGAGCACACCTGCTAAGTATTTTGCCACTAATTTGGCAAAAACTTTTGAATCCAAAATATCAAAATCCAAAGATTTTTATGACACTAATAAAGCATCAGAAGTCAAAAATTGTACGTATGGCCACATGTGACGTCAGCCAAAACCACTGGTAAACTGAGAAAGTCTCATGCAGACTGTCTGTGATAAAGTAGAGATGAGATGGGAGTGATTCCTGTTTATAGTCGAGCCCCATCTGCATCCTATCTTATCACACAGATGTCACACAGACAGGTAGACAAACACATAGACACAGACATAGACATACACACACACACACACACACACACACACACACACACACACAGAGGGGAGGAGAGAGACAGAGACAGAGAGACAGATACAGACATACACCCACAGAAAGAGACATACCTATACATATACAGACACACACATACACACACAGAGAAACAGACAGATACACACGCAGAGACACATATACAGAAAGAGACACAGAGACATATAGAAACAGACAGATAGACTGACACACATACAGAGTCCAAAAATAAGAACAATCAACTTGTACTACAAACTGGTACTGTGACTATTTCTTAAACAAGGCTGTAAACTATTGAACTGTTTGAGAGCAGGATCACATCTTAGTTTTAGTCCAGGACATCTTTAGATATTCACTGTCACTGAAGAAAATTAGGAGGTTCAAAATGCTTCAAAAGTTTCAACTAATAATTATGAAAACTCTAGAAATCAATTGTTAGCTCTTGAACACACATATCTAATAACATTAATACCTGACCACACATACCTAATTACTCCTTTTCCTACTAGGAAAGTTAAATGGAACACTCCTGTTCTCCTCTCACTTTCTAAGCCAGAAATTCTTGATACTTATGTATATCCATTCTCCCCCATTACCCAACTAGTTATCAGCGTAGCTGAAGACACTTTCTTCATTGGAATCTACCTATGTCATTTTATCCCAATAGCCATTTAAGCCTAAGCCCTTATAATGATGCTGCTGGGATTATTCTGTCTACAAGTACTGACTGTGCTCTAGTCTGGACTCTATGCCGTGATTCTAACACTATCTTCCTAACTCTCATAATGGACCTTTCACTTTACACTTAAAGCTTCTCTTAGAACAGCACACACGTGTCGCTCTTCTAATATCACCATGCCACCACCCATCCTGGCATTCTATATTCCAGTCATAACTAAGAACTTGGCAGGGATCACACTTATGCCGTTCAATTCCTTGCCTCTGGGCCTTTGAACCTGCAGCTCCTCTCCATGAAATGCCCTTCTCCATTCTTTTGCCTGGCTCACCCTGCCCATCCTTCATGACTCAACTGAGACATTACCTCATTTCTCTACCCCGTCCCCCAGTCTGGTTAGATGCCCCTCCTCTATGTTTCCTTGGTGTCCTTGGTGGGCCTCAATCTCCACACTACTCACCTTGTCTTGTAATTGCCTGTTCACCTTCTCCCTACCCAGTTGAGGGCAGGATGCGACTTCCTACTCCCCTGGCATCACAGAGCTTAGGAGAGTATTGACAGACATACCGCCAGTGCTCATGTGGGACTTTTGATGAATGAATAAGTAAACTGAAGGACAATGAAAGAAAGGAACCAAGAACCAAGATATCTTCAAGCAGATTACCTCATTATGAAAAGAGCTCAACTACTGACCCCGCCATCTTGATCAATAGTACCTTCTAGATTGCATTTCCCTTAAGTCCATGTTCATCATCTAATAGAGACCTAAATCCTCAGTACAACAGCATTAGAGGTTGACCCAAGTCCTGGGTGATTAGGTCATGAGGACAGAGCCCTCGGGAATAGACTAACGTTAGTTAATAGGAGAGTAGGCTAGTTAGTTATTGGAAAAACTGGCTCTTGACTGTCGAAGCAGGAGGCTCAGAAATGCAAGGTCATCCAGACTACACGGGGAGGGTTTTTTGAGTCCAGCTTGGGCTACAGATATTGTGTCTCAGAAATAAATTAATAAGTGAAAGAAAGAAAAAAAGCAAGAAAGGAAGGAAGGAAAAAAGAAAAGAATAAACATTAACAAACCTAAATAGAAGTGAGTTGTCCCCTACCCCCATTCTCTCTTGTTCTCCAACTCTTTCGCCTTCCACAATGGAATGTCTTAGCAGGGGGTCCTCACCAGATGCTGAACAGATGTGACTCTTATGCCCTTGGACATTCAGCTTTCAGAAACATGAGCCAAATACATTTCTCCTCCTTATAAATTACCCATGATGTTCTGTTGTAGCAGCACAAAACAAGCTAAGACAGCACCCGGCTTCAGGCTTTGTAGTCAGCAATTCCACAGACAGAACAGGGTGTCTCTTGCCAGCCACTGTGTAAGTCCTCAGACCTGCCTCCTTCCTCCTTTTCTACCTCAGAGTCCCTTGGCTCTGTGTTGGGACCACTGAACTCTGTCTGTCTGTCTGTCTGTCTGTCTGTCTGTCTGTCTGTCTGTCTCCTACACACTCCTTCACAAGAGATCTCTGCTGAACATGAAGTCTGTGTCCATAGTGCCTCCTCCTGCTCAGCTTCCTGGAATTATAACTTTATCTTTTATCCCAAGGTTGAGATCAAGTTGAGATGTCTAGAGTCTAGAGGGAGAGGTGGGTCCAAAACCTCAGGTTTTCTCTTCTCTCAACTGACACTGCAGGCCTGTCCCACAGAGCAGAGATACTTTCAAACTAAATGAACGTCCTACTGGCTTTTGCTGTAGGGTCCTTTTCTCCTGGGAAGTCATCATAGAGAAAGTAAAATAAATAATTGTGAAGTCAGAATAAAGGTAATATTGATAGGATAGGGTGGGCTAAAAGTGCACAGCCATATATACAGTAATATTGTGTATGTATATGTGTATGTGTATGTGTATGTGTATGTGTATATGTATATGTATATGTATATGTATGTACATGTGTATATGTATAGGAAAGTGGAGGAAAATGATATGCTTTCATAGATTAGTGTTGATTTATCCAATAGCAGATATAAAATTGAACTAACATTAATTACCCCCTTGGCTGGTTTATTTGTCCTACATCCTTGCCTTATGCATATAACTTTATTCAACTTAGTGTACTCACAACATATACTTAGGAAGGGATGACTTAGGATCCAAACCATTTCTGAAACCTTAGTTATAAATTAATCATATCTACACCGAAAAGTATTATGAGGTTTACATCAATAATAAATAATGAAGGGTAGGTTATTATTTAATACGATCTACAGCAAAAGCCTGTAGAACATTATTATGATACGAATGTTTATAGATCAGAACTGTGGGCATATCAAGTATAAAAATGAAGAAAAATTGTATTTGTAGAAGTGGCATATACACATAGCAAGCAATCAAACTGCTCGTTAGACATGAAAGATTAGTGCTACCCTCAGGTGAGGAGATACAGAGGCCAACTTCATCCAGCTCACCAATTCTCATGCTGAAACGCTGGCCAGGTGGCCCACCTGTGAGAGACTCAAGGGTACTGAGAAGTTGGGGCCATGAAGAAAGAACTGGATTCAGTGATTTACTTTCATTTCCTCCGCTGACATTTCCCCCGGCAAATAGGATTTCTCAGAATATTGTGACTTGTGAAAATCTTCGGAATGATTGGTGAAATACCAGACAATTCAACAAATCTTTATATGTCTGTTCTTGAATCTGTTAAGTGCCACTTCAGCCTTCCAGGAAACTGGAGGAAATGCCCAATATGTTCTTGGCTAAATAAAAAGTCTTTCTGTATGCTGGTGCTTTGTCAAAGTCTGAAAGTAAGCCAAGATGTCCCTCTCTCTCCTGCTTCATTTCTGTTGGGGAAGCCGGACTGAATTCAGGATCCTTCTCTAACTCCCCCTCCACCTCTTTATTTTGTTTGGTTTTTGGAAAGGTTGAGTGCTGCTGGAGAAATCTGATTTTTGTTTGCTTATTTCCCGAGTCTTTTCTGAAGTGCAAAACCACCTCCTAAAGTTGCATCCTTTGTCTCCACGACACCTGGAGCATCTGTCAGCGACTCAGTGTCCATTGATTCACACCTACAGGGATTTTGAAAGGGAAGCCATGTATTTCACTGAGCTCAGAGAGAAAGTTCAAATGACTGAGTGTAGATAGCTCTTCCCCAAGATTCTTCCCTCTTCATAGGTGGATATAGTACCATATCATATGTGCATCTCATGATTGGTTTAGCCGAATGCTTTTACATGGTGTTTTGGAATTTATAAGGGCTCAGCACACCAGTGATTTTTCCATTTCATACAATAGCTCTGAGAGTTCAATACTATCATCCTCACTTTATAGACATGGAAACTGGATCAAAACAGCAATGAAGTTATCCCAAGTAGCTGTGACTATAGCTTCCACTATAAAATTTTCCATAACTTAGTCTTTCCAATCTCCTGGCTTCCAGACATAGCACACTCATATCTAAAGCTAGCCTCTGCTTGTTCAAAGTTCAATTGCCTTTCTGCATCTACTATCCTAGTACCCTCCCTCCATTCACAGTTCCATCTTATGACTCCACTTCTTCATATCCATCCAGTTGTCACCCGTAACAGAATCCCTGTACTTCAGCCAGACCATGGCATGACATGTCCAGCCTCCCTTCCTTTGGCATTGTCGCATGAATGAAATTGGTCCAATAAGACACAGGTGAAAACGCAGAGCCTAATTTCTGAGCTATTTATTAGAAAGAAGGGGTGTGTGTTCCCCTCTTCTTTTCTCATTTGCGCTGGCTATGACATGGCTGTGGCAGTAAGCCACTTTAAACCATGGGGATGAGGGCACAAAGGGTAGCAGAACAATGGGGTGGGAGGCTGGAGAGAGAAAGAACCCATCAAGGATATCTGCACAATCCTGAGTCTCAAGGGATCCAATGCCTTTCACACACACACACACACACACACACACACACACACACACACACACTTTAAAAAGGAAAAGAACAAGGTGGAAGAGAGCTAAAAATCTTCCTTGCATGTAATCTCCCCTGAATACTTTAAGAGAGTTTATAACCTTCATGTTTGCACACTAAGATACCCAGGTATGCTTCTATTTGCTCTCTATTGGCTGACATACTTCTATATGCCCTCTACTGACCAAATGTGGCTCCCACCAGGAACAGTAGCTAGTCTACCCATGTTCTGTCAAAGAGATTCTTATGAGTTCAGTGACCTTACTGAAGTTCACCTTTGCTCAGGTGAAAATCGAGTGGTAACTAGAAACAAGTCTTCCAATTCCTACATTTTCTCCCTCTGACTTTAGATATAACCTAAACAGAATCGCTGTTCTGGCTCAGGCAGACCAGTAGAGTCAAAGAACTGCCCGGAGCCTTTAGGTAATCAACACAACCTAGTGAGGTAGTTGAAGAAACCAGAACTTTCTATTTCTGTTTTATCTCTTCTTTAAATATTCTGTGGGATTTTATAATGTACATAATACATTAGAATAGCCCTACATGTATAATTTATAAATACATAAATATACATATATTGCTGTGTGCTCAAGCATTTAACTGACGTTACATGCTCAGAATATAAAAATTGTCAGTCTAACAGTTATTATCTATTTCTTATGCTCAAGAATATTATCACATTATTATTATTATTATTTATTTATTTTTGCTTTACTTCAGTATTTTGTTTTCCAGAGTGGAGATGCAAGTCATCTTTCTAAGACAAAGGATAAAGTGGGTACAAGAAGCTAACCATATCAGAAACTTCTAGAAGAAGTCTATCAAACAGTCTCTAAGAACGCCACATTGCCAGCCAGGTGATTTTGGTCAGAATATCTGTTGTGTTTCTCCTTTTCAATGTATCAGTTAAATCTGACTATCCATTTGTCAGCCTCGTTCTCTACTTGGTACTCAATCTGGAAAATCAAATCAAGTTTTATTTTTGGTGATGGGCCTATGTTACTCTAAAGACACTCTGGCAGTAAAAGTAAGGATAAGAGAGAGGTTGGGAGGGGGGAGACTTCCCCATTATGTGGTTCATGAGTTTAAATATTTTTACTTTTCAACTAGCTTCCTGTAATTTTAGAACAGAGTTCAAATGACAACATGTCAGCCTTTCTTTGCCTTGTGAGATAACAGATCAGGCACAAAGACACTAATATTCCTTCTTAAATGATTAAAATCCCACTTGCTAACCCTATGATTAGTTATCTACATGGGCCTTACATAGGACAAAAGGATGCAGAAAATTAGACATTTCAGCAAGGAGGATCCCCCCTTCCCCAATCCTGGGCTGGGGTTGGGGTTTAACTTCCCAAAGACATACAAAAATTGTCTGATGGCCAGGGAGGTCCCTGAAGAGAGAGAAAGGAAGGAAAGCAAAAGAGAAATAAAGAGAAATTCTGCAAGGCTAAACTCAATCCACACAGCCCCTGCCTGTGCCTACAAGTTTGGCAGAATAAATACACTTCTTCCTTTGCAATGTAGGTTGTATTAACCACTTCTTAGGTCTTAGTCTGTGCAGGCATGCTGAGAACGCTACAACCATCTAACTTGTTTAATTCTCACAACATCTATATGTTATAGGTTGAAATGCTAAAGTATGGAAGTTCCAAATGTTCTCTGCTTAAGGTGCACATAACTTCTCAGAAACATTTTACTCCATCTCTGGGCCAAAAGGAATACACAACAACTCCATTTACTAAGTAGTTATATCCAAACACCTTCTTAATGTTAAATCACAGTTTTCCTTGAAAGTAATTATTATTATTATTATTCATTGTGTGATATATATATATATATATATATATATATATATATATATATGTGTGTGTGTGTGTGTGTGTGTGTGTGTGTGTGTGTGTGTGTATCACACATATTACACCCCTATGAAAAATGCACAATGGGCAGAAGACAGTTTTATCAGCTCACTCTTTCCAACTTTACATGCTCTGGTAAACAAACTCCAGATCACCAGGTTGTACATCAACTTCTTTTTACTCATCAAGCCTTCTTGCCAGCTCCAAAGTTTTAAAATATTACAGAGTGCTCATATAAACATTACCACAGACCACTGAAGTACTCTGACACACAGTTTGGCAACCACAGATACTATCTGTGGCCTAGCACAGCTTTGGAATCCTTACTTTGCTAACAGGAGACAGACTCAGAATGATTGGTTGGTTGGTTGGTTGGTTGGTCGGTTGGTTGGTCAGTTGAGTGTCACATAAGAATCTGAACTCATGGATTGCTGTTCTGCACTCTGTCTTATAGGTTTGTCATATTCATGCATATTAGAAGCTTCTAGAAGTCTCCTCTTGTCCTGTACACAAGACACATATCCTCACCCCCTCCCAAACATACCAGTACCCAGCCATATGTACATACATGCCCATACCTAATGTTCAAACTATTTCTTCCCACTGGGATGGTATTCCTTTGACTCTGACTTTCTAGAAAGTTCTGTTTCGATTTCTAGCCCCAAGTTTTATCTCTTGACTGTGTCAATATTTATCTATCCCTTTCAAATCCTGTCTACTAAATATCAGGTTAGTGGCATCTGGTCTTATACTGCTCTCTTAAGTGTTTTATTGGAGTAAGTTTTGTTCCTTTGTTTTGTTTTATATATTGCAGTTTGAACAGTGAGCCTCTCACACACTAGTCAAGCACCCTACCACTGAGCTGTTGCCTCGGCCTCTCTCCCCACCGTTACCTTTTCATTTCCCTTCTTTCTCCTTTCCTTTTAAATCATGACCTTCATAAACTTATGGTGCATCATTGAACTCACTATGTAGTCCATCAGGCCTTAAACTGGCATTCTCCTGCCTCAGCCTCCTGTGTAGGTAGGATTATCTGTCAGTAGGCCAGGCTGAATTTTCCCAAGCCTGAATGCTTTCCCGAAACAGGGACTGCATGTTATCTTGCAGTGGACTTACAGAAGCCACCATGCTATTTGTTACATCAGCAAGATGCTGGAATACTAGAAATTGCCAGGACACCTTAATGCCTGGATGTAAACAACAGAAGGAGTATAGTCAACATCAGAGCATCAGACATGACATCGAACTCTTTTGTGATATTTTATGAGAGGCTTTTATGACAGAGTTTCATCTACTCTTGGTGCAGTCTGATCATTGCATTCTTTCTTTGGGACAAAGCTGAATCTTAGACAAAGTCAGTTTGGCCAGCATTCTAACCTGCAAATGGGAGGGGTAGTTCCAGAAGCCCAGTGTCACAGCTCCTGGTCTTCTATCTGACACCTGCTTTGACACACTCTCAGGGAGTCACTGTGTAGCCCAGGTCTCCTGTGCCAGGCAGACTCTCAGTTTCAAAGCTCTGGGTCAGACAGTGTTTTATGTAGAAGAGCAAGCATTGAAACACAGGAGATTGGTGGGGGATACTACTAGGAAAAATATCCCCTCTTTGATGGGGTCAATGAGACTACAGAAAGTCCCAGGAGGTTTCTTACATAAATCTAACCCAATGAATACTGTCCCCAAACAAGGACCACATGATATCTTGCAGTGGACATACAGAAGGCACTAGGTCAGCTGTTATATCAGCAAGAAGCTGGAATACTAGTAACTGACAGGAAAGCCCAATGCCTGGTACTAACCTTCTAACTTAGGGCAGAGAGAACCACAGGCTGGGGGCTGAGGGCTTCAGAGGCTAATGAGTTCAGGCTGGGAGGCTGACCGGAAGATATAAGCAAGCTGAAATGCACAGCTAGCCCTCCCAGGTCATGAGAGTGTTAGTAATGATGAGACAGGTCTGCGGCTCAGACCTTCATAGGAGGTGTGCAGGTGATGCTGTTTCTCTGTGATATATGATTTGTGGGAGTTACTTTACCTTTCTGTTTCAACATTCCTGTAAGCAGAATGAGGTCATTGGGAGAGTTGTGAAGATTAAACAGGAAAACAAACATAAAGCAGGAGGGACCGTGCCTGGCGGTGACAGACACTTAATAAGTAATAGCGACTTATCGAAGATGACAAATGGGTTCCGGGCTGTGCCGTACTCAGCAGGCACTTATTAAATGGGAGTGACAGACAGTGCCACCACGGCCATCATGACACTGTTGTTTGTAGGCACCGGTGTCATGCTTTATGGAGCTATTCTGAAGCTTTGGCCTGCAGATTAAGGAGCAGAATGGGAAGGAAGAATGTGGGGGGTGGGGAGGTACCAGAAGAAGCCCAAAGCAAAAAAATCTCACCCTGAGAGACCCTGGCAAGAAATGGGAGAAGTTGACACATGCTGGGTTGGGAAAATAAAATAAACAACAGACCATGTGGATATACATTTCAAATTACATCATTTTCTTCTGCCAGTTTTGAACTCACAGATGTGTCATGTTTATTTATAAAGTTTTATTGAGATTACAAAAGTGTCAGCATTGAGTTTTATGAAGAAAAGGAGAGTGGAGTGGGGAGGCCTTCTTGAGGCTGATTCCACTCAGGGAAGGAGGAAGTGTGTCTGGGATGGACCCTTGTATCAAATGCCTACCTTTCTAGAGAGAGGGGTATGTCTCCAGAGTAGTACACATAGGAAACACTTGAGAATGCTAATGCAAACCCTTTGTTATTATTACGTACGTTGAAGTACATGTAGCAATCCAGAAGTCTATTTGTGCTTCCCTGGGGTCCCAAACACTCTGATGCCTTTATGGAAATACTCACAGTGATTAGGGTATCCTGGCCAACAGGGACGTTGTGTGACTGCTCCCGCAGAGACTTATCTGAACCAACCTCAGAGTAAAACACCTAGGAAAGAAGCAGAGACCATGGTGAGAATAAAGGCAACATTTCCCTAACATCAAAAGTTCAAAAATATTTAGAAATGGTGTGGCTATGGTGGTATGTCACCTTACCTCATAAGTACTATGTCCTTGTGACTAAAGGGTAGTATCTAGTAAGGCCACAAGCCTGCACAAGCTTGGAGAAAGACCCCCACAGTGAGGAGGAGTGGATAGAGCTGCACTCAGCTCCTCCCTCTCTCCCGAAAATACAATCTTCTTGGGGCACCCATTTCTCATGTTTGTGGATGAGTCACTGCTGGCTCATTTTTATGTCAGCTTGACACAAGATACAGCTGTTTTGGAAAAGGCATCCTTAACTGAGAAAATGCCCCTATAAGACTAACCCCTGGACACATCTATGGTGTATTTTCTTGTGTGGTAGTAGATGTGGATGGGCCCAGTTCACTGTAGGTAGTGGTTGTGGGCACTGGAAGCAGGTTGTATAAACCAGTAAGCAGAACTCTTCCATGGCCTCTTCTTCAGTTCCCAGCCCCTGGTCTCTGCCCTGCTTGATTCCTGCCCTAACTTCCCTCAGTGATGGACTGTGACCTGAAAGTTACAAGATGAAAATAAGCCCTTTCCTCTCCAAGTTGCTTTTGGTTATGATGTAGAATTATAGCACCAGGAAACCTTAAGATGGTCTCAAAATAGATTTCTACTTTAAGAAGACCAGAGGGCATGGAGCATGCACAACAGCCTCTGTTCTTTGGTGAAACAAAGACAGTCAGCAAGGGAAACAAACAGCTTTCTCTCCACCCTAGATGAAGTACTCACCCCTAGAGGCAGGATATCCTGAGCTTGGTATGGCCAGCTCTCCCAATAGCACAGACATTTCAGAGGTCTGAAATGTCCTGACTTCTAGAGTTAACTCATTTCTAAAAACACTATTCAATGAAAAAGTATTTTGATGAACTTCAATAGTTCAGCCTAGTTTGTTGTCTCTCCTGGCCTAGGACACACTCACTAAACATTCTCCTGCTTACCCCGTGTGTTCCCTTAACTCAGATCCTGTCAGTGACGCCCTGTGATCTTCTCTGTTCCGTATGATCATCTAAGTTTGATGCTGTGCAGCTGGTAGCAGAAACCATGCATTCTACCTGTTTTGATTTCCCTTTGCCATATACCAAAAAGACTGCATAGATCCCAGTGGATGAAGGGTGCCACCAGGTCACCAGAGGAGAATGACACAGTCATTAACACAAGAGGATTGATGTAAGGGGTCAAAAGCAAGGTGAGTACCTATATTACAAAAATCAAACTCTGAACTGCTTCAAGATCTGAAACATTTTGATTGGCAATATGACCCCAAAACACACACAAAAGTAAGATTTCACACATTGCTTCACATGGTGAGGGAAAACTTAGATACACTAGAAGTATATAAAATTGTCTCCTGCTATATGTATGTGTAAGGTACATATGAACTGTTATTAGATTTTGGGTTTAGTTTTGGGTCCTAGCCCCAGGATATCTAACTATGTAGTAGGGAGATGCTCTGAAATATGAAGGGAAAAAGAATACCCAATTCAAAATATTTCTGATCCCAATCAGATAAGGGAGACTTAACCTGTGCAGGAGATATACATGGTGAAAATGGACAGATAGTCAGATGCGCAAGCGCGCGCGCGCACACACACACACACACACACACATGCATGCACACATGTGTATGTACACACATGTGTACACACACACACACACTTGCACATGCACATGCACACACATGAATGCACACACACATGCATGCACACATGTGTATGTACATACATGTGTACACACACACGTGCACATGCACATACACACACATGAATGCACACACACACATGCATGCACACATGTGTATGTACACACATGTGTACACACACACACACACACACACACACACACACACACACACTGCAGAATCCTCCACGCCCCTGTACTCACTGTGTAGCCAATGATGGAGCTACCAGAACGCTTTGGTGTTTTCCACTGGATGCTGAAAGCTGTACAGTTCAAGGCTCCCAGCTTGATGTCAAGAGGAGGTCCCACCTTGCCTGCCCCAGACAAAAGAGATTGTGTTAGATGCTTCGTGTATCTCATCTTAAGTATTATATATATAAACAAGATCTGACTGTGTGCTCATAGATGAAGATTCACCAAAAGTTAAGGACAATGCATCATCCTCTTATACAGCACATTGGTCTCAGACAGCCTCACCACAACTTCACTGCTGACTCCCAGCCTGCCACTCGTAGAGAAAGTGACGCAACAAAATGAGCCTTTGATCTATTCTGTAACTTGTGGTCATCGGAGACCAGCAAAATGGGATTTACAGTTCATGATGGAATAAGCCAATCTCTATGACTTTCCATTAGAATTTGAAAAGGGTCAAATAAGATGATCAGTTTTTTAATCTACTTATAACTTATACATTGTGTATGTGTGCTACAAACATGTATCTGTGTATATAGTCAAGATAGTTGTATGGGTTGTTTTGAAAATATAATCTGCAATGGTTAATTTTAATTATCAGCTTGACACACTCTAGATTCACCTGGGAAAAGAGTCTAGATTGTCTAGACCAGGTTGGGTTGTGGGCATGTTTATCTGTAGTTATCTTAATGATGTTAATTGAAGTGGGAGGACCCATTCTCTATGGGTAGCACCTTTCCCTGAGTTTGGATCCTGACTGCGAAAGAGTAGAGAAAAATGGAGCTAAATAGTTAAGAGTACTTCCTGCTCTGACAGAGGACCTGGGCTCAGTTATTGGCACCCAATAGCAGCTCACAATTTTCTGCAACTCCAGTTTCAGGAGATCCAATGCTCCCTTCTTGCCTTGAGGGATAGGGCATGCATGAGCCAAGCAGATATACATGAAGGCAAACACACATAAATAAATAAACAAACAAACAAATAAATAAATAAGCAAGCATGCATTCAAAGCTCTCTGTTTTTTATTTATCATTTGTAAGTACACTATAGCTGTCTTCAGACACCACAGTAGAGAGGGTCAGATCTCATTACGGATGATTGTGTGCCATCATGTGGTTGCTGGGATTTGAACTCAGAACCTTCGGAAGAGCAGTCAGTGCTCTTAACCGCTGAGCCATCTCTCCAGGCCCGCTCTCTGTTTTTTGACTGTGGATGTAATATGACTAGCTGACGCCCTGACTTTCTTGCATTAATGGACTATTACCTGAAACAATAACCCAAAATAAACCCTTTCTCTATCAGGGTAGTTTATCACAACAATGGGGCGAGAAACTAGCACATTATCCAGTTTTCTTAAACAATTTTATGACCATAAATAATATATCTTATACTTCTAAAACAGCATATGAAAATTGTTAAGATTTAGAACACACACAGGCCCACAACCTTATCATTCAGAAATGAGTCCTATTAGCATTTTAGTAGGACCTTCTTTTGTTCAAATACAATTAAAAATTATTCTGTATGTTCATGATACAAATAATTTTAGTTATATATAGTTTCATTTACAATTTAGTGATTATTTGTATATGTACATGCTCATAATCTTACAGTTTATTTTACTTAATTTTCCATCATTAAAATCATTATTTCTTATGGTCATAAGTGCATCCATAGCATACTCATTTCCACAATAAACAGTATTTGTTATTCCACCCTGTGAGACACTTTTATTTCCCATAATTCACTATTTTAAATAACATTCCATATGGGCAGAAATCAGTTCTGTCCTATCTAGCATACAGAGTAGGAAATGATCAGAGCTCAACAAACATCCCTTGAGAGAATGAATGCTCAAAATTTGATTTTCTTGCTGGCTGTGGTGGTGTACACCTTTAAACCCAGTGCTCAGAAGGGGGAGGCAGATGCATGTTTGTGAGTTCAAGGCCAACCTGGTCTACATAGCCAGCTCCAGACCAGTCAAGGCTACTTAGCAAGACTCTGTCTTTATTCCCTTCCTAGTGTGCCCACATGTGCTTTTCTTTTAACTATGGCATAGAATTCTTCAATTTATCAGAGTATTTGCTATGTACAGAAATCTAATGTATCTATTTAAATGGGCCAATTTCCTACTTCAGAGGCTGTTCACCAATGCTTTCATCCCCCCTGATGACCTCAACGGTTTTATTACTTGAATTGTATTAATGGTTCAGGAAGGCCAGGGAAAATGTTCAGTTAATCTTATTATACTACTGTTAACTTGATATTATATAAATGCTTTAAAAAGTCTTCAGGCATCTGTCACCTTGTTGTTCTGATTCTTTCCAGAGTAATTAAGTAATTAACTGTTTCACCAATGTTTCCAGTAACAGAACTCAAGGTTTTCAGATGAACTAATAGAAGCTGGATTCACTTAGCAAGAACTATGAGACCAGGAAGGACTCCCACCCCTTCCCATAGATACCTACATTCAGGAACTTAAACCTCCAATGATCTATCTGCCTCTACTTAGTTCATGGCTCAAAGATGCATCTGATCATCCAAATTCAGGCCACGTGACTACTCATCAATGGGGTAACAGAGAAAGGGTTAGTTCTTCCTAGTTTTCAAGCCCAGGTATACCAGAATGAAAGAAGTCCTGGGATTTGATCTTATACCAAGTCGGTGCACAAAATAGAGAGCATTCACAAGGACTTCAGGATTGTAGAAAGGTGGGTAGAGGTCACAGGGCCTACAACACTCCCATAAAGAGCTCATTTGTACATTAACCATCAGCCTACTCGACGGGTACCTAGGCTGTTTAGGAAGTTTCCCTTAAGAAAATGCTGAACAGAACTTCTACATGTGATTTCTCGTGTGCATGAACAAGTATTTGAAGGGTAGGTATCTTTCAGAATTATAATACACATGCACTCTAATGAATGTTGGTGAATTTGAATAATTTCTTAGACAGAATTCCTGGACCTAAGACAATTTCTCAATTGTCTATTGGTACTATTGACATTGTGAGTTAGGTAGCTGATAGCAAGCAGTCCTACAGTCGGGAAGGATAGTTAACCACATTGTTAATGTTCAGCAGCCTTGTTAATGCCTCTCCACTGAACAATAGCAGCATTCTCTCAGACAGCTGGAAAAACCAAGAACATCTTGACCAGGCCCAATAAATCTAGGCGAACAATTGACACCTTTGAAAACTTGCTGAGAACTGCCAACTTAAGAGAATCAATATTTTTAAAGACTTGTGAGAACCAAACTTATATATGAGAAATGAACTAATTTATAAGTTTATGATAATGCAGGGCAGGCTCTGAATAAGCAATGTGAGATTTTGGGGCTAAATGTTAGCATGTCAGAACTTCTACTCTGCAAAAGTAATCAAGAGAGTAAAAGACAAGCCATGAACTACAAAAGACAATTTGTACTCAGTACATCTGATCAAGGGCTATTAGTAAATATATAAAATCTACATGCTAAATGTGCCCCCCCCCAAGTTTATCTTGAATGCAATCTCCAACTAATGGCATTTAGGTGGTGATTAGATGGGGATGGTATAGCCTCATGAACAGACTCAGTCCTGTCATGGTTTCCATTTGAAATGTCCCCCAAAGTCACACGAGTTTGAACACTTGGGCCTAAACTAGTGGCACAGTTTTGGAGGTTATAAAACTTTTAGGATATGGGTCCATCCACAAGATATAGGTTGCTGGGGACAGTTTTAAGAGATACATCAGCTTCTAGTGACACCCTAAGCCCCCTGCTTCCCAGTCCTTGGAGATAAGATCAGTTCTTACAATCTTGAACTCCTCCAGGCTTTACATGATGTGCTAAATCTTCTGAGAGTGAGCACAAGAAACTTCCCTATGTTAAGTTGTCCTGTCATGCATCTTGGCACAGTGGATGACAAGAAAAACAGTACAGTGCTTTTAGAGAAGAAACCTTGGGCTGGAGAGACCACTCAGAGGTTAAAAGCACCACATGGTAGCTCACAACCATCTATATTGGGATCTGGTAGCCCCTTCTGGTGTGTCTGAAGGGAGCACCAGTGTACTCATATGCATAAAGTAAAAAAAAAAATCTTAAAAGAAAATAAAAGAAACCTTAACTACCCCACCTCCACCTCCCCTTCTGCCATGTGAGAGTCGAGCAAGAGGACTAAGGGATACCTTTATAGACAATCTCTTGGTGACATGATTGTGAACTTTTGACACCCTAAATACCAGATAAAGGCATCTCCACCAAGGCCATCACCCAGCACCCTCCATGTTGCAGACATGTCCTATCGCCCAAAGTTTCCATAAGAATGAAAAACAAATTTCTGTTGTTTATAAGCCATGGCGCAGCTTATTGTATTTTGTTATAGCAACTGAAAAAAACTACAGACACAGAACTCTTAGTGTTCACTCTAAAAAAAAAATTTTATCGAGCTTTTAACACACATCACAGATAATCCATGAAGGTAGATCTACAGAGAGCAGACAAGTTCCAGGACAACCAGGACTATACAGAGAAACCCTGTCTCGAAAAACAAAAAACAAAAAACAAAAAAAGGAAGGAAGGAAGAAAGGAAGGAAGGAAGGAAGGAAGGAAGGAAGGAAGGAAGGAAGGAAGGAAGGAAGGAAGGAAAGACGACTACATCACATTAGGAAGGAAATGAACATTCAAACAATCATGAAATTTCCATCTATACTTACGAGAATGGCCAAATCCCAAGCACTCCCAAGAATGGGAAGCAACAAGAACTCCGGCCCAGCCAGGATTGGTAACATACTCTGGGAACCCTGGCTACTCTGTAACTAAGGCTGGAAGATCATGGTTATGACTGCAGAGGAAGTTTTAAGCCAATCTGGGCAACCTAGTGAGACTTAGTCTCAGAATAAAAAGTAAGAGGAGTGCTGGGTATAGAGTCCTTCCCAAAATTGTCTGCTGAGCCTTAGCGCAAAGCATGGCCTTTAGGGGGTGATCAGAGGGTACGGCTTCATGACCAGGATTAGCATCGGTTGTGAAGCCAGTTCAGTCCCCAGTTTTAAAAACAATCTCTCATTCGTGCTGATGGAAATTCAAACTGCCTCAATCACTTTGGAAGACAGCTTGTTGGCACTTTCTTAGAAAAAACTTACCTTACCATAAGATCCAGCATTGTGAACCCCTTGTTATTTAAAGAAGCTAAAACTTTCTATTCTCACAAAATGCTATGCAGATACATATGCAGCTTTATTCGTGCTTGCCCAATCTTAGACATAACCAAGATGTCATTCAACAGCTGAATGGATAAATAAACTGTCGTACATTCAGACAATGGGGTGTTATTTGGTACCCAAAATAGATGGGATATCCTATCACAAAGAGACATGGGAGAAATTCAAATGGGTATTACTAAGTGAGGGAAGTCAGCCTGGAAAGGCTACAGACTGAGGGATTCCAGATTCTGCAGACAGTAGAAGTGTGACTGACTGCCAGGAATCTGTGGAGAGATAGGGACGAATAGATGAATTTTTACAAGTTAAACTATTCTGTATATGACAAGTATTCAAGAGACACGATTCAAGAGAAGGAAGGATTCTGATCCCCTGTTTCAGAGACTCCAGACCATCATGGGATAGATTAGGATATCAGGTGATAGCTCATCTCATGGAGATAAGGAAGGAGAGAGAGAGAGACAGAGAGAGACAGAGAGAGAAATTATGCTAGCAAGCTTTATGCCTCCCCCCCCCCACTTTATCTACCTGGACCTTCAGCCTTTGGGATGGTCAGCCACATTCAAGGAGGGCTTTCTCTCATTGATTAATCTTTTCTGGAAACACTGTTAGGGGCACATCCATTAGTGTGCCATATGAAGCCCCCAACATTCTGTCTCAATCCAATCAAGATGATAGATAGGATTAACCATTGCTATATGATACTAAAATGAGATATATACATACCATTATATAGCTAGCCATACTGGTGTCATATTCAACTGGAATAATGAGCCCTAATGTGAATTGTGAACTTCAGCTGATAGTTGATTGGAGGCAGAACAGTTGGAGCAAATGTACCTCTCTAGTGGGGCCTTGTTTATAATGGGGGATTCTGAGCATGTGTAGAGGTAAGGGTATGTGTTAGGTGTGATGGTACATGACTTTAATCCCAGCACTAGGAAGACTGAGGCAGGCAAATCTGTGAGATCAAAGATAGACAGGTCAACAACATGAGTTCTAGGCCAGCTAGGACTAAACATGGAGGCCATGTCTCCAAACAAAACAAACACTGTTGTAAACTTAATTTCTAAAATTAAATACTTTATACTTTTATATTAATTTTTAAAATTAAATATTATATGTTATTTAAAAATAAGTATTTTATACTTTTGCTAGATATTTATTTTTGTGTCTTTTAATTTTTTTAAATTGAGTTTTTGTCCTCATTGTTTTATGAGAACTTTTGGTAAGTTAATTCAACTACATTTTCTTACTATAATTTTTTTCTTGGGTCTGACGGTATAATTGCCACTACTGGCCACATTCACTGCTGGTTAAAAAGGTCTATTCCTAGACAACCTCAATGATGGCAAATAGGATAAAAGAGAGTGGAAATGGCTTCTCAGTCCTTCAGGAAACATTAAGATATCAAATGACATGACCGGTATCTGGAGTCATAAGAGTAGTATCTTCCCTATGCGCTGGAAGAACTTAAAATGTATTGAAACAGGAATGTGTAGTTCAGGAAGAGGGAGTCGCTCATCATATCCTTAATTTGTCTGTAATGGTTCAGTCCATTAGAAAACACCCTTGAATCTTTAAGAAAAAAGATAGTTATAGAAGTTGGTAGAAGGTCAGATAAATGAAGGTTAGTAATTTCCACCAACTGTTATAATAGGTAGATAATGATGGAGATAATAGAGAAATGATAGATGATAGATGATAGATAGGTAGATAGATAGATAGATAGATAGATAGATAGATAGATAGATAGATAGATGATAGACAGATGATAGACAGATGATAGATGATAGATATATAATGATAAATAGAAAGGTAGATAGATGATAAATATATTGATGAAAGATAGATGATAGATAATAGATTGATGATAGATAGGTAGATAGATTATATAATGATAAATAGACAGACAGGCAGAGAATAAAAAAGAAAGATGGAAGGAAGGAAAAAATGGGGCAGTGGTTCTACGTTACATCAGAGATTCAGAACCAGGAAGTTTTTACTCTCCCCTAGTTAATACTGGTACCACAACCGCTTCCAGATGTCTGAGCAAGTGATGGATGCTAGAATAATGAGTTCTCAAATGCTGATGACCTGGCCTGACTGCAGGAAAGTGGCCTCTGCCACTGCCTTGCTTTCTATGTCTCCCAAGGGTGTCTTTGATTGGTAGAACCTAGCTCATATCCAGTGAGTGAATGAGTGTGTGTGTGTGTGTTTGTGTGTGTGTGTTTCTAAGGCTTTGCATTACAGTAATGGCTTTTATACAGACAGTGAAATAGATAGGGAAAATGTCAACCCACACCACTCAAGTTGGTGTCATAAAAACACGAAGCCCAGCAATCTGTCTTTTTTACTGTCGTACTCTCTGGACAGGATTTACACCCAACCTTGCTGGGCACTGGTGTGACTCATATTTCATTGTCCTTCTCATTCATTCCTTTTTTTTCTTTCAACACATCCAACAAATATAAATTGAACTTCCTATATGTACAAGGGACTGGGTCAGCCAGTGAGGTCTCAGGAAGAATGAAAAGATGTGGCCCCACAAACAAGGTAACAGGACTTTGCAATTGGGTCTGAGAACCGTTACTGTCGCAGGGTATGTAGAGATTTTCTTGTACTCAGCAAAGACTTCCCAGGTTCTGTCTGATTGTAACAAAGAAGCAGACAAAATGTGTATGAAGAAAGTATCCTAGACAGAAGAAGAAACACCAAGTTTTCCTGTAGTGGAGGGAAGAGACACTCTCTCTCTCTCTCTCTCTCTCTCTCTCTCTCTCTCTCTCTCTCACACACACACACACACACACACACACACACACACACACCTGGGATAAAGAACTGAGTGTACATGGGAGTGAGCAGGAGGAAGGGATCCAGATGGCTACAGGGATTCTGCCTGGGGTCACGAAGAAAAAGGAATGTATGTCACCAAGTCAGCTGGAAACAGGCATGACTTTTTGCTGTAGTCTGTGGAGGTAGAATTGTGCATGAAAGGTAGCCATGACAGACATCTGGGCCAAATACCAAAAATATTCCAGATGAACCTTTGACACCTGGGAAATCAAGTTATAGAATACACGTGGATCTCAAAATCAGCCTATTTATTTATTTATTTATTTATTTATTTATTTATTTATTTTAGAGGAATTTCTCCAGGCTTAAAAGAGGTTAAAAAATAAATCAAAAGAAAACTAGTTGATTCTAAATCATGAAACTTTCATGGCGCATTTCAAAAATTACAAAAGGAAACTTTAAACTGGCAGATTGAGGGGTAAGTAATTGCTCCTAAATGGCAGGCCATGGGATATCTTTATTATGAAACTCATAAATATTGATAAAAAACATACTGAAACCTTAATAAATAAGATATGAAGAGAGAACTTACATAAGAAGTATAGCCAGGAAAAAAAAAGAAGTATAACCAGTAAAAACTCACAGGAAAATATTCAAATTTGTGAGTTACGAAAGACCGTTTTTAAGAACTGAATTTTTTTTTCCTATGAAACGAAGCTGGAATGCTTAAGTGAGAGTAAAGAATGCTGAAGAGTGTGTGCACACACCACCTTTCAATAGTCAGCTATGGCAGTGTAGCTGAGTGTGTAAGCATCCACAGCCATGACTCTGTCCTGTCTTTTGTCTCCCAGAAGGGTGATGAGCCCATCTGAAGGGAGAATCTTAAACAAAGAGAAGCCTGCACCAGCAGGATGCTTCCCAGAGCCTCTCTTGGGGCACAGACACCATAACAATCTAAATGTGCTGAAACGGGATAATAGCCAGGTGGATTATACTACAACACTCAGGCAGACTGTGCACAAACACTGACGTGGGATTTCGTCAAGCATGTGTGCCACCTTGGACTGGATTCTTAAACAGAAAAAAAAAGTTTATGGAGAAACTAGTAAATCCAGATCGTGTCTGCAGCTTCCTTGATAGAATTATACTTCCACTAAAGGAGACTTGACAAATGTACCACGGGCATGGAGGGGTTAACAAGAGGGGAAACTGAGTCAAGGCATGAAGGCATTCTCTCCACTCCTTTGGAATTCTTCTATAAACCTAAATATATTTCCATCAAAAAACGTAAGTAGAGAATTAGGTGGGGGTCATACCTTGTTCATGCCTGTAACATAATTATAATATAGTATAAAATTTGAGAAAGTTGCCCACATTATCATAGTACTATGGTTACAGTCCTATGGTGGATTTATTTGAAAAAATAACCAGATGACAAAAGAAAAAGGTTAATTGTGACATTTATAGGTGGCTGGGATCTAGGACTTTTTGCTTCCCTTTTTTTCTACCTGACAAGCTTTACATGGTGTTATCATATTGGTTTATCCCATTTTAAAAGAAATTCCTTTCAAAAAGTATTTTTTGCATTCAAAGGCCAGAACTGTGGGGTTAGGAATCAAACTGAGAGCCTGGTTGTTACAAAGGAAATCTGCAAGGTAGGTGCTAAGTTTGCACCAGCCACTTAGAGCAAATAGAGCTGTTGTGTGTCTGCAGTCTGCTTTCCTCTATTTAATGATAAGGCTAAATATAGTTCACAGTTAATAAAGCAGATCAGCTCTCAACAACAAAAGGTAATAGACCTACATCATCACGTATCTGTGTCTCACTTCAACCATCAGAACCAACTCAAGGCGACCAGAAAGGAGGCTTAAGTTAGGGGTATAAAACTGTCACATGGAAGTATTCACTGACTGTGACAGAACCTTTATCAGGGAGTGGCTGCAAAGGACAAACGCTCTCCTTGCTATTCAGTGACAGGCTACAACTAAACTAGAAGTTTGCATGATTTTTCCTACACTGTTCTAAATTAGCTAAGGCCATTCTAATCAGGAATAAAGTCTCAAGAATATATCTTTCTCCTTGGGCTCCTAATCTCAAAAGAGGGTTGTCACGACAAGGTTTCACAGGAGGTGAAGACATAGAGGACATCTTTGCTAAGTGTCACTACGTCCAGGGATTGAGCAGCAAATTTCATGTGAGGTGCTGTGGCTTCACACTGCGTGAAAATCCTGAACTGAGATCGGTGGGTCAGTGGACAGCAACCTGTCCACATGTCTAACTGTAACATATTTTTTTCTGAGGCTGGAAGGGCGGCTCAGTATTAAAGAGCACTTGCTGCTCTTGCAGAAAAGAGCAGTGTTTGGCTCCCAGCACTCACACCCATAGTTACAGGGAATCTGATGCCCTCTTCTGGCTTCCCTGGCTACCTGCATGTATGTAGTGCACACACACACACACACACACACACACACACACACACACACACTCACGCACTCACATCAAATGAAAATATTTTTTCTCTTTCTCACTGATACACATATAAAACTGAATTTATTACTAATTATTATAATTTTCAGTTTTAGATTTCCTTTTAAAAATAAAACTAAACAAATACAGATAAACCTTCATGTCCCATGTCTGTCCCCTTCCTCTTTCCAAAGTTAGTGAGTATTCTATAGTTCTGGCTCTTCTCCTCGTGTAAGTCTGTTGTCTCATTTCATATGATTGTTTCTTTAATCTATCTTTATTGGAAACAACCAAACTGTTCATCAGTTAAGGGACAGATAACTTGTTGGTTACCCAGGCAATGAACCAGTACCATATGAAGTAAGCAACTTTTTTTTTTTTTTTTTGAGAGAGAGAGAGAGAGAGAGAGAGAGAGAGAGAGAGAGAGAGAGATCTAAGAAAAAGGGGTAGACAGGGTGATACAGAGAGGTTACAAATCTTCAGAAAATTTAAAGTAGTCAAAACATTAATCAGCTCCTATTGGCTCTTCATTTCTGGCTAGAAATCATATTTCCTTGGTTTCCAAATTTAATGCCGCTTTCTTGCCCATGTGCGTTTCTGGTTCCAGAGTTTCTTTGTTGCTATTCTCAACTTCCCTCATCCTTCTGGCTACTGGTCTTTCCTTCAGCTTGCAAGCATTTTCTCAGACATCAAAGAGACCTGTAGCAAAGATCTCTATGCAGTCCACCAAGTTCACTGGAAGTTAATTGATCATTACTGGGCTGAGTAGGGCATTCTTTTCTTTTCTTTTCTTTTCTTTTCTTTTCTTTTCTTTTCTTTCTTTCTTTCTTTCTTTCTTTCTTTCTTTCTTTCTTTCTTTCTTTCTTTCTTTCTTTTACATGAAGAAACAGGGTTGTATTGTCTAGGGATCTATGATCTTACCAAAGAGACAGAAGAAGGTATAAAGAGGAATTGAGTCTGAATAGGCTTGCATCCCCATCCCGCACCCAGGCTGTGTGAGTATGGATGATTTGTGATTCTGTTGTATCCTCCCCACTTCAACTCCCTCGACAGCTTCCTCCCCATCCATTCCTTACAAGTATATTCAGTGGCTCTCCATCCTCCTCAGCACAGCCCCTTGTGCCCCAGGACCAGTCCTCTATGCACCAATAAAATAAGCACATGTGCCAGGTGGGTCTCTGGTTTTATCATCTCTTTCCTTTTCCAACCACAGTACCGCATATGTTCCTGGGAATCACCATGATCACCCACCATAACTTCCAGAGCACCTTCCGAGTATCCCTGTCAGTCTTCCTTTATAGAACTCTTAGAACTCCCCTCAACCATGTGCCCAGGAGCAACACAGCTAACTAAGCAGGGCTGGCAATGACCAGCCATATCTTTGCTATCTCTGTCCTACAGTCTTTCCTCTCTATAGAGTGTGTTAGTGAGGACAGCTTTTTCCCCCACTCTCAGAAGCAATTGAATGCACTGTGGTTTGGGTCCAAGGACTGGGAGTCTAGATCTTGTATACAGGATACACAAATGGCTGCTACAAGAAAAAGCTATAGACTCCCCAGGCAGTGCCTGCATATGAGCACATCTCTGAGTGTCTGAAGTGTCCTGGAGGGCAGAGTAGATCACCAAGACAGTGTTCTTGGAAGCAGTATTTGCAGCATGTAAACCTTGCTTACATAGAGATTCTGTGACCCCTCTGGGATATGGAAGGAGAAGATCAAGTCAAAGGGTAAGGCTAAGCCCATGGTGTCACCCCTGGGATAGAGATAAATTCCTAAGAGAAAAGCCTGGGAGACCACCAGCTAAAGGGAAGGCACATGCCTGTATCAACTTCAGAGACAAGGAGGCATCTGGGTAGGGTCTTAACAACAACGAGCAGATCACAGTAATTCCCTCCCTAAAGCTCTGCCAGCCACAACAGAAACTCTTCCTGTCTCTTCAATCCCTGAGTCATCATAACAGAGTTCAGACTTTATATAAGGTGCACACAGGCCAATCGTGTCTCTCCAAGAGCTCTCCATGAAGCAAAACCAATGTGATCTGAATTAGACAGAGGTCTCATCTATTATGGTAAGGAAACATATCAAAGGGTCCTCAGAGTTAAAAACCCTCCTAACAATGAGTCTCTCACATGTGGGAAAACCAAGATTCAAGTATAATCAAAAACAGTATTTCTATCTCAGCGATGATGATTATAAATGATGAAATTATGCTACCTATAGAAAAATAGTGTGGAGGAACCTTGTCCTTTAAAACTAGTATAAACTAGAGCTACCAATAAAACATACCCTGAAGCTTGTTCTTATAAGCTAAGCACTGCATCTCCAAAGAGATAACTAAATAAAAGCTTTTCCTTTGCCTCGAGGAGATTCTGAGATTCCTTCTCCAGGAGATTTTTTTTAACTGTATTAGATTTTTTTTTTTTGCATTAGAAATTGCCAAATAATTAGATCAATTTCTTATGGTAATTTTATTTCATAAAGCACTTCGACTTACTGAGCAAAATCCACCTCTGATTCAATTAGTTTTGCAAACCAATTCATAAAAACACTTCAAAATGCAAACCAAAATATGGTCTGTGACGGAAATACATGGCTGGCTCTCCAGTGATTTGATTTTCATCGGAGCGAACCACGTTATAGTCACTGGTGCGGTGAAAAGTGCCCGACTAACTAAAAATAGGCAGCAGGCTCTGAATGAGGAAAGGAGCCCCGCATCTGTGTCTTCTGAGGCATGCTTTATCATTGTTACATGACTAAAGTAGCATTGTAAGGAGGAGACTGAATCTCCCCCACAGAAGGTGCTTCCAAGTCAGTCAATGCCTGCAAGGCAGCAGCAAGAGCTTGGCTTGAAAGCACAGAAGAACGGTTGTTTGACTCAAGTCAGGATTTAGGAAATGCCCAGATATCGGATAGAAAGAGGTCTCATCTCCCAGAACCCTGTGAGCCTCTTTGTGGGGCAGTCCATTCCTGTCACAGTCAGCCCCACCCCCACGTTTGAAGTCCACCCTTAACAGTCTGCACAATGCTGGCCGTCCTTCTGGAGTATCAGTTGGCAGGGTCAGAATACGGAGTGAGGCATCCATGGGGTAGTGTGCATGGGTACGTCCCTGCAAATGGGATTTGGGGTGGAGCGTCTCACTTGTCTAAGAAAGCAAGCAAGAATGTTGCACACCTCTACCACAACTAGTATTGCCATACACATGGGTACACACACACACACATGCATGCACACAAGCACACAAGCGTGTATCTACACAGAAGCACACACATTCCACAGGCATCATAAATGCCTCTAAGTCCCAATCCTGTCCTTCCCTGAAGTCCTAAACTCATTTACCAATGGCATCTGGCAAGAATGGAGCATAGAAGCTTTACTGGCAGGCAAGTTCAACCTATAGCCAGTGGGCCAAGCACATCCCCAGAATAATTAGGAATGCGTCCCAACACAAAATTCCAAATGTACTTAAAATTTTGAGATATATTTTCCTCAGTGTCTCACACCAAGTGCCCAATATTCCAGGATAGAAGGCTAGAGCCAGCATCTTTTCCTGTTATAGCTCTCCCTCCTCCTATGTACCACATAGCCAGGATATCATGGCACACTGTCAAGTGCTCCTTTCTTTTCTGCTCCAGATGGGATCTCTCTGCCACTCCTGAAACTCATGTAAGTCCCACAAGGCCAGCAACACTTGTGACCTCTCTGATGTCCCTTAATGCCACACGCTTACAAGAGCTGGCACAAGATAGACACTGTAGGTTAAGTAAGCAATGGAGTAAACCCCTGTTCTCTTTGCAACTGTGTCTGGGACCTTAACTGGCCTCCTTCCCATATGCACTCGCATCCCTGAGTTAACCTTGAACATGAATCTGCTCTTCTAGCTGCTATGATATCATACCCCATTGCAGACAAACATGGAGTCTCTCTCTACTCCAGGAAATACTATCACACTTGAGCCTAAAGGCTTTTTACTCTATGCTAGCAACTCACTGAGTTTGGACTATGGTTCAGATCCTTCTCAGTACAAAGCATTCAGCTTCATTAGTAAGCCCCATCACCTTCCTCCCTGTCCCTGTGCCTGTCCCTGCTCCTGACCTTCTCCCTGTTCCCCTCCCCTTCCTTCTCCCTCTCCTCCTCTCCCTCCCTCTCCCCACCTCTCTTTCTCTCTCTCTCTCTCTCTCTCTCTCTCTCTCTCTCTCTCTCTCTCTCCCTCTGCCTTCCTCCTTCTCTCTTTGTGTGTGCAGCTTGTAAGAGTTGGTTCTTCCTTTCTACCATTTCAGTTCTGGGATTTGAACTCTTAACACGACCTGACCTTTCCTAAGAAGGCATTGAGAAGCACAGGGAAAACCCAAAGTGACACGTACCATCCTATGTCCCCAAAGCTACAGGCATGGAAGGATCCTTTGGAAAGACAAAGGATCATGTCCATGACCTATGGACAGTCTTCATCCTCTGACGACCTCAGAGAAGTGGCCTACATCTAATGAAAGCTGCCTTCTCTGGCTTGCTACTAGACAAAGCATCTTTGGGTCTATTGTGCCCACAGGCAAGGTCTCTGCAGGCAGAATAAGGCCACTAGAATGCTAGAGGTCACTATTGCAGGCTAGTCTAAGGTGAAGGCTTTCTGAAGGAGCCAAGAGAAACAGTTTGTTTGCATAGCCCCAACATATCTCACCAGAAATGTGTACACACTGATGTCATCATGATTTTTCATTTCCATGAAAATTTCTGATAGTTTTCCCTCTATAAATGGGAGATTGTCATAGTTTATGAAAGCAATCATAACAAAATATCATTAAGTAGGTAAGTTAGAAACAACAGAAACTTGTTTCTCATGGTTATGCACTGGGAAGTCCATGGTTAGTTCATGGCAGGCGTGGTGTCTGGTAAAGTTGTTTTCTGATTCATACGTGACCTCTTCTTGCTGGATCCTTACATGGTAGAAAGGAGATTGTTTATTTTTCCATCCCCTACTAGGAATACTAATGCCAGTTGTGAGCGTTCTACCCTCATGGCCTGATGGCCTTCCAAATGTCCTGCCTCTGAATGTTATCACTTGAGGACTCTGTGTCAACATATAAACTTGGGGAAGTCAAGTGCTCATTCTACAATAGAACTAAAGCCCTCATCAGGGCTGAGCCAGGCTGAGCCTTGTGTCAGATATGGTGAGATGAGAGGAGATGAGAGTATGCCATTTCTGACAAACCTAAATTAAGTGTCACCATGAAAAGAATAACCCATTTAAAAAGCGTCAGTGTTCTGGAAGACAAAAGCTTACTTAGCATCTGCCACTGACTGGATAGATAGCACTAAAGAGATGTGACATCAAAAGGCACAACGGGAACCAGGATTGGATCCTGGGTGGAAAAGAGGTACTGGGAAAAGTGAGTAGAATCTGAATAATAACTTACTGTAGTTAATAGTACTGTATCAACATATTAATTCATTAGATTACTGATCACCATGGTAACGTAAGACATTTACATCAGAAGATGCTGAATGAAGGCTCCACGGAAACACTACTGTACAAGTCTGAAATATATCTGAAACACACAAGTGTAGAAATCAGAAATTGCTCAAAATTAAAATGAGCGAAGAGAAAAAAGTGCCTTTCTTTTCTGCCCTCACAACCCCAGCAGGGGACCCTGCTTGCCCAGGCAGAAGCCTTCTCACCACACAAACCTGGCTACCTGGAACAGACTGTCCAAGCCAGGGAAATCAACACCACAAAGCCATCAGCATGAAGGGTAGATGGTACACCTGAGACACCGCCCCCAGGGGAGGAGCTATTAGTCACTGATAGCCAGGGGTGGGGAGTTACATTTCCTTGGGCGTATGTCCACTGGTGGGTTTCTCATGACCCAGAGAATGACTCCACAGGCACACACACATGGACAACACTAATTAGACTCTGTGTGCTCGAAAATTAAATAAAAGCTAAAGGAGGAGGTCATGAAGATATGATGGGTAGTCCAGGGAGGAGCTGGTGAAGACACACTGTATACATGATTTCAAAAGATTAATTTTAAAAAATATTTGTAAGAACACAAAACTGATCCTTTCTCCAAGTGCCACTTACAGCATCAGAACACTATGTCAACTCCTTGGCTCAAGAAACATCCCTTCCTTTTTATATTTAGAATCAATTCCCCCTCCAACCCCCCTCCCCTTTTCTTCTACAGCCAACACTGGCTCCTGGCAACATATGCAGCACTGGAGGAAGGCGGGGCAGCCCACACCTAACCAAGAAAGCATCCAACTCCTTGCTTGGACAGAAATCCAACTTTTTTGTTTTGGGTTGTTTACTTTGTTTTGTTTTGGTGGTATTTTGAGACAGGATCTCACTATGTAGCTAGCCTTGGCTGACCTGGAAAGCACTGCATAGACAAGGCTGGTCCCAAGCTCAGAGGGATCCACCTACCAATGCTGAGTGCTGAAATTAAAGGTGTACACCGCCATACACGGCCCCAAATCCAACCTTTGTGGTTTACCTAAAACAGCAAGGAACATCTTGCTCAGCCCCCAACTTGTAGCTCTCTCTTGGAAAGTCACTATCTTCAAAGAACCTGGAGCTCGAGCATTAGTAAACCACATAGTGTGGTTTTCATATATATATATATATATATATATACACACATACACACATATATATGTGTGTGTATAATACACATATATGCATATTATATACATACATATATAATATGCATATACATACACATACATATATATGCTTAGAGCTCATTGTCTTTCATAGGATAACAGTCATTTCAAAATGGGAAGGAAATCACCTCTCTTTTCCCCCAAAGCTGGGGACTTTTAAAACTCCTGGCTAGTTCACAGGTCTGGCATGTGAACTTGTCAAATATGATCTCCTGGCAACTACTGTCACCTTGACATTTTACAAAGAGTGTACTCAGGCCCATAAGACACTTTTGGGAGAATAGCAAATAGATCCGTCTTCCTAGAAAACACTAACTCCTAGGCCAGAGATTCTGCATGGTGCGAGGCCTCCTCCCTGCCCCCTGTAGCCCACTCTGTCCCAAGCAGCTCAACAACTAAGAGAGAGAGCTTCACGGGCTTCATGCCACACAATAGTGTGTTGAGCGCTCAGATATGAACTTGTCAACTATAGTTTTCAGAGGTTTAGATCTGTCCACTCGCCAATCTGTTGGTGGTTCTAAGGTAGCCACTGTCCTACTTGAGGTGTGAGAAACGTAAGGAACCAGGAAATCGAGACTGTTCTCAAGTAATGAAGACAGACGAGTGGTCTGTTGGTTTGGACGACAGAGGTCCCCCACAGGCTCAGGTTTAGGAGTTACATCACTGGGGGCAGATTTTGAGAATGAATAGCCTTGTCCTCTTTCAAGACTGCTCTTGGTTTGCTTCATATTTGTAGCTAAAGCTGTGATACCTCAGCTTTCTGATCCCGCCATCATGCCTGACATTCACTGCCGTTCCTCAGTGTCATAATGGAGCCTCATCCCTGTGGATCTGCAACTTTTCTCCTGCTCCAGAAAGTGAGGTTCTGGGCCTTCTTTCTTGGGGGAGGGGAGGTGCAGTGGTAGGGGAGTTTGTTTCTGGTCTGCTTGTTTTCGTTTTGATTTGTTCGATGGTATGTCTGACAAAGGATGGAGACTGGATAGACTCAGGGACAAATGAATCACATGACCACTGACAAGAAGGAGGTACAAAGTGGTCAGACATCCTACAGAAAGCTTGATGTTGTCCTGAGCCTGAAATCAGAGAGCAAGCTGAATGTAGTTACTCACCCAGAGAACAGGAAAAGCTACAGGGTCCCAGTAGGAAAAGCCGGAACTCACTTGGAGGACCAGATTCCGTGCTTAAGTAATTTACACGTGCTTCTCAGTCAGTCTTCACAGAGACCCTACTTTATATACAGGGGAAGTGAGGGTGGTAGAGATACAGCAGCTTGCTGTCTGATTGGCACGCCCCATCCCCCACATATAGGTGGCAGATAGAAATTGAGGCTGGTTGTACTCAGAAATCAACCTCCCAACCACAGGCTCCATTGTCTTCTCTCTAGTTGAAGAGGGCACCATCTTCTAACACTCCCAGGTTCATGTCATCTGTGTCACATTTTTCCACCAAGGGCAAAAAAACAAAAACAAAAACAAAAAACCCTCTTTGTTATAGCTAAGAAAATGTAATGGAACTATATCACACAGTAACTTTTTAAAGACAAAGTGAATAAACATAATAATAATATACATCTGTGGGATAAATAATGTTATTGTTTGTGATGGGCAGAAGTTTGCAGAATATTGAGGTGTCCGCTCAGACTTAACTTCTCTATGAAAAAAAAACATCAGCAAACCGAAGTGGTGAGATATGGGGATCTTTCTATTTTCTGACCCAAGCAAATCGTGTCATGGTGTTAGAGATGGGGGAAAACCATCAAGCTTGGAACCACAATGATAATTCCTGAGTTAGAAAACCAATACCCAGTCAATAAGATGTAAGATCTGCCCTGGCTTATCTGCACTTTAAAGAGAAGCACTTGAATAGACTACAAGGTTAAATCATTCTATGTGAACCTCACTGGTGTCCTAGCAGGTATCTATTTTGATTTCCTAATTTAATTTAAGCATCTAATAGAATTCATGATGTATCAACTATTACTAAGTATTTTGACTCACTCTCTGTTACCAGTCTGGATGGGCTAACTGGTGCTGCTGTAATACGTGAGTACTGAGGCTTAGAATAAGAAATGTTTGTAGTATTTTGCAAATCCCTGAGGATTGGTTACAGCTCTCCTCCCATACGGTCTGATCCCCATCGTGGAGTCTGCACTAACGTTTGGAAGAAAGCGAACCATGGACTTACCATTCAAGCTGCTTCCAAGGAATGACAAAAGTTACTATAGCTTTTCTCTTGTTGATCAGTGCTAGTCACATGATTCACCTCACTTTGGTTGGTTCCTGTTACATATTAACAGTAATAGTCTACCAATGTTTGAAGATTGCAAAACACTGGAAAATCTGGGACAGAGAAGTAAGCAATAGTAAGATGCATTTAGGCGCTGTCGAGGTGATGCAGTGTTCGGGAGCCCCTTTCAAAGGCACATCCACACCTCTAAGTATCTCTTTTCAATAAACAGCAATCATTCTGTGGCCTTCTCAGGCTCAGACATAAGCAAGAACAAAATCCTTGGGCCTTTCTAAGTATCCATTGACCTTACCTTTATGTTCACACAAATGTGCTAGCTCTGCTGGGCGTTCTTGAAATAGAGGACTTAAAAGACCCTTCAACTATAATTAAAACCCCATGGAATTGGCATAAGAATGAACAGGGAGATCGATAGAACAGGATGGATGGCCCTAGAACATATAAAAATGTAATTTATGATAAGAAAGGCATCTTGGATCAATGGGGAATGGAAGAATTATTCCACGGATGGCATTAGGACAGTTGGTTAGAAAATTAGAAAAAAAAAAAAATCAATCTCCAGCCTTAATTCATACTATATACTGACATAACTTTAACTCCAGATGGATTAAAAAATTTGAGAAATAAACACTAAAACAGGGACATTCTTCTTATTTACCCTCAGCCACTCCAGCATCATTACATCTAAGTTTTTGCTCATAGAAAAAAAATCATCCACAAAAGAGACAGGTCACACAGGTCTTAAAATATTCTGTGTGTGAAAAGAAAACTAAAGTTAAAATACTACCTAAGGACAAGTATTTACAAACCAGTAGAAGAATAATATCGTTAACATACAGAGGAGCGCATACAAAACAGAACAGAAGTATTTTACCGTCCACAGATGGAAAATGGGCAAAGGACTTAAATAGACAAATTACCAGAAACAACAGAAGTTAAACATACACAGTCAAAAAATATTTAGAACACATGAGTAGTTAATGAAGTACAACCCTTACTGAATCCCTGGAGGCTACTGCTTCTTGTAATTGAAACAAGATACTGGCCAGTTGGCTCAACAGGTAAAGGCACTTTCCACCAACTGACGACCTGAGTACAATTCTCAGTGCCCACAAAGTGGTAAGAGGAATGAACTACACAAAGTTGTCCTCTGACAGGCACACACACGCACACGCACGCACACGCACACGCACACGCACACACACACACACACACACACATTTTAACAAATGAAGTGCAACTCGTTGGGATTTTTGTTTTTGTTTTGTTTTTGTTTTTGTTTTTGTTTTTGTTTTGAGACAGGGTTTCTCTGTATAAGACAAGGATCTCACCATGTAGCCCTGCCTGACATGAAACTCTTTATGCAGGCCAGGCTAGCCTTGAACTCACAGAGACTCTCAATGTGCCTGTGTCTGCCTCCTGAAGGCTGGGATCAAAGCGTGTGCCATCATGCTGGCTGAGACAAGTGCTTAATAATGGTAAGTTCCACAGGGGCATTTTTATACACTTCAATTCAACTTAATATGCTTACTTTTAGTGTTTGTGATGTGGGAAATGGAACTCACAGTCGCCTGCCAATGAGGCAAGCTTTTTTCCCTAAGCAACATCTCAGAATTTGGTTTCTGTCATCAGGTCTCAGTATATAGCCTAGGCTAACCTCAAACTCACTGTCTCTTTCCTTATATTCCAAATGCTGAGATGAGGGTCCAGAAAAGCACCATCATGCACAGCTTGGTATTACTCTTAAAAATTAGATAGATTGGGGGGGGGGGGATCCATCCCATAATCAGCCACCAAACCCAGAAACTATTGCATATGCCAGCAAGATTTTGCTGAAAGGACCCTGATATAGCTATCTTGAGTGAGGCTATGCCAGTGCCTGGCAAATACAGAAGTGGATGCTCACAGTCATCTATAGGATGGAACACAGGGCCCCCAATGGAGAAGCTAGAGAAATCACCCAAGGATCTGAAGGGGTCTGCAACCCTATAGGTGGAACAACAATATGAACTAACCAGTACCCCAGAGCTCGTGTCTCTAGCTGCATATGTAGCAGAAGATGGCCTAGTTGGCCATCATTGAGAAGAGAGGCCCCTTGGTCTTGCAAACATTATATGCCCCAGTACAGGGGAACACCAGGGCCAAGAAGTGGGAGTGGGTGGGTAGGGGCCTCTGTAATGCAAACATTATATGCCCCAGTACAGGGGAACGCCAGGGCCAAGAAGTGGGTGGGTGGGAGGGTATAGGGGATAGCGTTTGAAATGTAAATAAAGAAAATATCTAATAAAAAAGTGGATAGATGCTGTAATACAATCATAAATATATGAGAATATGCCCAGATACTTGCAACTCTCACACTCTGCACTGAAGAAATAAGCTTATGTGGGGAAAAGTTTTATGTACAAGCATGCTCATCTTAACATAGTCATAATAAAGAAAAATTCAAACAGCAAGAAGCTAGGCAAGAATATGGAAGTAGATTATGGTCACATATGTATGCATAATGGCCTGTCACTTAAATGATGCTCATTTGAGTTGGTAATAAGAAATGGAAATGATTTTTTCTGGTGTATATGATCAAAGAAGTATATGAAGTGAGTGTCCACACAACACATGGTTGTAGATATGAACTATACACATATAACATGACTGTATATATGCCACATGAGTGCACATATAATACATGGCTTTATATATGTCACATGAGGCACACATTATATACCTTATGAGCATATGTACAACACATGACAATATATATACTACATGTGTGTGCATATAACACATAATTGTAAAAATGCCACATGAGTACACATATAATACATATCTATACAAATGGCAAATGAGTGTACATACAATACATGATATACAAACAGCACATGACTGTACATGTGCCACATGAGTGTATGCACAACATAAGACTGGAAGCAATACATGGCTGTACATGCAACATGAGTGTGCATACAACACACAGCTATACATAAAGCATACAGCTGTACAAACAACACAATATATATATATATTTTTTTGTGACATGCAATACATGTTTATACAAAACAGAATAATTTTTCTGAGAAAATAATCAACAAAATTTTTATTAAGAAGTTCCCCAAAGTGGTTACATTTTCTTCCTACTTTTTCATATATGTTAATTTTCATTTTGAAAGCATGTATTATTTTTTGGGAGATAAATAAGCACCCTACCAGCTGATAATAACTGAGTGTTGAGGGCGTGCATGGCATGGTACATTACATAATGCTATTGCTATCTGTCACTAAAGACAGAGTGTCAGATCCAACACATACTAAATGCCAGAGAATCCTCAAGGAGCCCATATATTTAACCTCTCACTCAGTGTTAATGTTCCTGTTTCACAGAAGACCAAGACACAGCAATTGAGAGACTTTTTTGAAATCACTCAGCTGGTGAACCAAGACAGATGGATTCTAAAGCCAGCACTTATAAGCGCACTATACAGATATCATTGCATTTATTCCATACAATGACCCTATGATACCATTGTTATTATCTTACACATGAAAGAAACTGAGACTTTGATATTTTAAGTAACCATGGCAACAGGGCTAGCTGAAATGGAGCTGTGATGAGCTCAGGCATCTAGCGTTGAAGCCTAACCATCTACCCTATTTCTCCTCCTACCCCTACCCATACCCCCATCCCTACCTCTATCCCTGCTCCCAACCACTGGATACGGCTTCCTTGGTAAATAAGTGACACGCATTTCGGTGTCCTGGTGCTAATAGTTGGTAATATTTTTGTTATTCTGTTGTTATTCTGCCTTTTGGGCATTCCTTCCTTAGCCCTGGAAATTCTAAGACTGCCAAATTTGCTCCTAGCTTGTGGTTTGATAAAGATCTTAGTATTGAGGGACTGAGAGACTTTCAATGTATTATAGATGTTTGCCATTTCCTTTTTTTCTGCCTTTACTGGCCAAACAATCCCCAAATTCTAGAAAAGTCTACCTGTCAACCAATGGATGAATAAAGATAATGTGGCACAGGCACACTAGAATATTACTCAGCCTTTAAAAGCAAAGGGAAACAACACTGATGAACCTGGGAGGTGTTGTGGTAAGTGAAATTATTCAGCCAGACAGAGAATTACCACATGCTCTTGCTCATGTGAAATCTAAACAGAAGCAGGGAGCAGAATGGTGGTGACTCAGGACTGAGGCTGGAAGAAAACTATAATCTATAAGACATCAACCATAATCTACAGCATTTAAGTTACATAGGGGGAGTGAGTTCAAGAGCTTTCATGAGAGCTAGCAGTAATGCACACTTGGAAATAGGTGCCGTAAGACAGCAGGAGTGGAGGGGAGAGAAGGGGAGGAGGGAGAGAGGACAGCAAGGGACAGAATGCATCTGCCCAAGAAGGACTTGATCAGGTTTCTGCAGGATCATGGTTGAGATTCGTTTCTTGCAGAGCATAAATGATTGGGAAACATTAGAAGTTTAGCTAAGACTGCTAATAGGGACCATTCAGTTGCAGCCTTTAGCCATCTTCTTGAAAGTTACCATTTCAAGGATGCTGAAACTGTAAGTGTAGAGTCTGAGCTAGTGCAGCATGTGAAGAGATGACGATCAACCCAAAGAAACCAAGCCTGAAGAGACTCTTGATGAGGGACCACCAAAATATACAAAATAGGTTCTAAAAAGGGAGATAAACCAACGTTCCCAAAAAGGAAGATGTTGTTCTCGGCTGGTATACAGGGACACTCCCAGATGGGACTGGTTTTGATACTAATAGTCACTCAAGCTCAAAGAAGAAAAATGCCAAGCCTTTAAGTTTCAAGGTCACAATAGGGAAGGTTGTCAGAGGATGGGATGAGACACTCCTGACCATGAGCAAAGGAGAATGGGCTCGAATGGAGATTGAACCAGAATGGGCTTATGGGAAGCAAGCACAGCCCAATGTCAGAAATCCACCAAATGCCAAACTCATCTTTTTCAAGTAGAATTAGTAGGTATTGGCCGAAACCATTGATTCCAATCTAAAGACATCCGCAACAGTAAAGGCTTGGCTTTGAGACTCAGGGTGACTAATGAGAGCTTAGAGCTATTGTAAGGAAAACGTCAACTGGAAAATTCCAGGAGTTAAGGCTTGTTTATCTGATCTTAGTTTATGAGAGGTGCAACCCCCTGGAAGTCCCTTTAGGTCTCAGATATTTTGCTGTCACTATGTAAAGTATTACAGAGAAATGTTCTTCCTTTTACCTTGCAATATAAACTAAAAGGCTCTCATAAAAATGCCATGGATTGTCCTGAAAGAAAAAATAGACAGGGAGATGCACCACATAAAATAGGACTATCCTTCTTTTTCTTCCCACCTTGGATTAGGGAGACCTTGAAGAAAGAAATATTTAAGACCCCTCTGAAGTAAACTCGTTTCCCTAGAGATCAACACCATCAGCATCCCCATCAGCATCCCCATCAGTATCATTACTACCATCACAATCATAACCATCACCATCTTAACCATCAGCACACCATCATCACCATCACTATCATGGCCATCACCATCATTATCACAATCACCATCATCACTACCATCACCATCATAACCAACCATCATCACCATCACTATCATGTCCATTACCATCATTATCACAATTACCATCATCACTACCATCACCATCATAACCAATCATCATCAACATCACTATCATGGCCATCACCATCATTATCACAATTACCATCATCACCACCATCACCATCATGCCCACCACCATTATTACCTTATTGTTACTTTTATCTTCTTCCTTACTGCTACTTTGATTTTATTATTTCAATGTTGAGTGTTAAATCCAGAACCTCACATAATAGGCAAGGGACATACTGTTGAACTACACATTTCCAATCCCTAGCTACCCATTTACCAAAAAAATTCAGTTCATGTTCTGAGTCCTTAATAAAATTTAATTTTAATCTTTGGAGCAGCCTCAAAACACAAACATTGAATATCTTGGGTTTTTTTGGATGAGGAAGTCTGAGGACTATGAGAAACCAGCTTAAGGTTATAGGCTACGCCTAGCCAGAGACATCCAGTTTTAAAACTAATACTCTAGGTCACAAAAGCAACTTTGCTGCTCATGCTACAGGCCAGTCCCCATGAGCAGAAGATGTCCAGCAAGAACTTCATCCTAAGCATGCCATGGCATAGTCTCAAGAGTCTAAGAACCTGTCTTTTTCAAATAAAGTTCATACTGCTGAATTTGTCCACTCTTGGGTGTATGATCCCTGGAATCTCTAAGCAGTTTAAAACATTTTTTTTTTCCTCCTCTGGACAAGAAGAAAGTTCACTAAGAGAGTTTCCTGCAAAAAGGAGCAGAATGAACTACAAGCAGCCATACTGGGGGCCGGGCTGCATTAAAGATACAGCTGAAAGCAGACCCTTGGCTACATCAGGCAGTAGGTCTAGTGGACAAGCCAAAGAAAAGAGCCACTTAGTTATCTGCTACTCACCAGCACACAAGCCAGAATGCAATGGCTTCAAAAGACCTTACTCATTACTTTGTCCACATGGTTCTTTCACTGAGACCAGGCCATCATCAAACAGCATGGCTTCCCAGTACCTGTCATCTGCAGAACTAGCTCAGTTGGGGCTCGATAATCCACCTGTAAGGTGGGCTCACTAACACGCATGGAGAGCCAGATCTGCTGTTGGCTGGAACTTCAGAGAGACCCACTCCTGCTATCAGCAGGCTTGAATTATCATTCATGTGGCCTCTTCACGCAACCGCCAACTTCAGAAAGGAGTCCAGGAATGGCGTGGATACCAGAGGACTGGTTTTTTTTTTTTCCATTGGGGATCACTGGTATAGTAAACTGCTACAAGGATCATTTTTCTCATCGATGTGAGAAATAGATTGCTCAGCAGCACAATTACAATGCATACATCAACAAAAATAAATAAAACTTGTGCTATATGGAATATAAATTGTACCATAGCAATAATAGCAGCAGCTGCAATTTAGGAAAATGCTCTTAAATATGAGACATTTAAGACTTTACCTTTCCTGTGAACCAGGATACCAGGCTAGTATACCACCGACCAGTGCACCAGCCTGAGCTAAGCAGGTGTATGGTCAAGAATAGGAGCCTGGCTCGGCCCACTTAGATAGATGTGACCAGGAGAGCAAATGTTGATTGTGGATGTGTGGATGTGTGGGTTGACTGATACCCCTGTGCTATTTGAAACAACATTCTGCTCAAAGACACTTCAGGTTTTCCCAGAAAGATTTCTCTTCTCCTACCTACCTTCTCCTGCCCTCATGCCCTGGGGCAGAATCTCACCTTTCTAGGATCAGAATGCGTTTTTGGATGTTTTTTTTTTTTTATATTTGTCCCCCTTTCATGATCTCTGTTCCCTCCAAGATTCATCTTTCTTTTATTAACAACTATTTTAATGTGGTTTTATTTGAAATAGGATTACATCACTTTCTTCTACCTGTTTTCTCCTTTCAGCCTCCCCCAGGTAACCTCCCTAGGGCCTGCTATACCATCCCCAAACTCTCAAGTTTATATCCTCTTTTCCTTTGATTACTATTGTTACATACATGTGTGGGGGGTGTAGTATATGCACAAATATATTGTAATACAAGCTGCTGAGTCTGTTTCTCTTAGAGGTGTATATTTGGATTCAAGGATGGCCACTCTGCACTGATGACCAGTAAAAGCCTTGCTGGGAAGGACTAATTTTCTTTATCCTGGAAGTCACTGGTTGCCTGGAGTTCTTTGTCTAGGTGGTGGGACATTATATTTGGGTACTAAAGACATTCTTTAGATGGCTGAGCAGTCTTAATTTTATCTTCATACTTAAGTGTTCAGAAATCTAACACTCCCTGCAATCCATGTGGGAGAGCTTGGTCTAAAGTGGCTGTGAGTTTTCACCGTCTGTAACATTGGCTCTTTCATCTCAGGCTGGCCAAGTCCAAGCGAATGACCCCTTATCCAACCCGAAGGAGAGTATCGTCTGCCCAAATTCTGGATGCTAAGTAGGGAAGGTTCAGGGTCTTGTCTGTGAATAGGTTTACACCGTTTGCTGAGGCAGCCGTATCTTCAGTTGTGGTAGCTGCCCTGCGACCATAGAACTTCTGCATTCCTAGTCTAGAAGAGGAACAACAATATGAACTAATCAGAACCCCCAGAACTCGTGTCTCTAGCTCCATATGTAGCAGAAGATGGCCTAGTTGGCCATCATTGGGAGGAGAGGCCCCTTGGTACTGCAAACTTTATATGCTCCAATACAGGGGAATGCCAGGGCCAAGAAGTGAGAGTGGGTGAGCAGAGGAGGGGGGGGAGGGATTTTCGGGATAGCAGTTGAAATGTAAATTAAGAAAATATCTAATAAAACAAACAAACAAACAAAAAAAGAAGTGAGGCAATTGCCCAGCTAGGTGGAAATGAGAGAGAGATGCAGAATTCTGCCTGCTTCTCAATCATACGTTCACCCAGGCTCTACCTCACTTCCCTTTCAACCCCCCACCTCCAGAAGCAGCAGAGGATGCCAGCATGTGAGAATTGAAGGGTTCAGCATGCTCATCCACTCACTGCCACTCAGCTGTCTTTACTATCCGTTTAGGGTGTTGTTCTCCAAAACTTTGGGATGATTGCCTCTGTTTCCTCTTGGGACACGACCTGCTTGTTTTTTGAGAAAACAAATCCATTTAAGTGGAGCTTCAAGTACACACAAACAGAAGTGCAAATGGAACCTCTACCGCCTCCAATCGCTAAGATAATATTCTTCAGGCGTTGAGCAACTCTCAAGAAGAGGGAAAGAAAGGTTAGGACGCCTCGTCTTTCAGTCTTTCACCCTCCTCCTTGTTGCCTGGCCATTCCCACACTTTCATGGCTTTCCCAGTTATGTTGACTCTGCAGTGTCTCCTGCCAGACCGCTCATTGTCTGGCATGTGGCAGTACTGTGTGACTGTAATCCTTCAGGAGGTAGAGTCTAACTGGCAGAACTAGTTCACTAAAGACAAGTCTTTGAAGTTTATACCTGGACCCTGGGGCCCTGTCACAGTCTCTCCCCCTGGTTGCCATGATGGGAACAGCCAGTGTCACTCACACTCCAGTGTCACTCACACTCCAGTGTCACTCACACTCCAGTGTCACTCACACTCCTGCCATCATGAACTAAGATGCTCTGTACTGCTCTCTCCACCATGAGAGGCTGAAACTCCTCAAAACCATGAACCAAAATAAATCTTTCCCTCTTCCCTTGTTTCTGTCAAGAATCACGGTCATGGTGATGGGAGAGTAACTAGTGTGCTTCCCTGTGGCAACACACACACACCCCTTTGTTAACAGGAGCTGCCTTTAAGAGGTGGACCCTATCCATCCTGTCCCAAAATGTCTTTCTCAAATTTCTTTTCCTGTTGTAAAGCACCATCTATAGAATGTGCATTCTGATGACCACAATTCCCCTCAGCTCATATTTCTGGTGAGATTTTTTTTTTTTTACTTCCTGGTGATATTTCAGCTCTCACTGAGAGGCTGCTCGGTGGCCTCTCTCAATAATTCTTCACTGACTGAAAACTAGGACGTGACTATGGTGGACTACGATAGGGAAGACAGATTGGAAAGTGTTTTTCTCTTCATGGAAGTCCTTTCAAAATAGTGTGAGACAAATATCAGGGACAAAGTATGTACTCTCTGTTCATCTGGCTCTAGCAAGCACCTTCTAATCTCTGTGAAATGGTAAAGACGACCCTTCGGGGTTCTCCTACAGTGTAGGCAGATGCTTTGGATGACACCTGCTACACCCTGGGATTCCAAGAATCCAAAATGAGTGGTTACATCTAGGCCTGAGGACAGCCTGGAGCAGTGAAGCTGGAGACTGTTCACAAAACCCTCACTGAGACACTCAGGCTGTTCAGTAGTTTCCTGGGGAGCTGAAGTGAATAAAGTCTCAACCCTTGCTGGGCGTATGGGAAGCTTTAGAAAAATTACATATTGTCCATTTTACAAGTACTTGAACAGAGGAGAAAGACCTGTTTTCCAGGCACTCTTTCTGAATCTCAGAAACCTGAAACACAAGCCTCTTAAAGACGGCCTAGATAGATTTCAAGAGCCCAGGTGAAATGGTGCTTTTGAACTATTGAAGGAAAATTAATCCAAGGAGTGGAAATAAGGTTAATTTCTACTTTAGCAAGAACAAGGAGGCTCATTCCCTGAAGCCTGGCTTCAGGTCAATACTTGTTCTCTCATGCAACTCCTGTAACAACCTATGAGACACACATTGCTCTTTGCCCCATCATGTGATAAAGGCTCCAAGGCCTCAGAGCAAGACAATGGCTGAGCTGAGATTTGAACAAAGCTTGCCCGACTGCCAAGTCTGTGCCAAGCCCAGCACTACATCCTATGGAAAGGGATTTTAGGTCTTCAGTTATGATTAAGAGGGCTGCGTGTGAACTCCTCTGTCCCAAGATTAAGCTAGACTTCTGTTGCTGACAAAGGGATAAGGAGATTAATGTCAGGGATGTATCAGGTCCTGGGCAGTAAGCTTGCCTAGCATAAGTCACTTGGTACACCCAGACCCTGCTACTCACTAGCTCTCCCCAAGCCCACATAATTTAATGGATGTGAATTCTGACACACCTCTCTTTAATTTTCCACTCCCAAGTCCCTCCCACTCTCAGCCATCCCCACTTTCAGAGCCCCATCTCCCAAGCTGTAGTTTTCCCATGAGTCTTCTGCTAGCCCTATCATTGAAAGAGGCCATGCTAGTAGGTCTGGGTATGAAATATTTAAACTTACTGGTGTTCCTGACATTAAGGAAAACAGCCCCTGACCATTTTTGTCCTGTTCACTAATGCCCAGCCAACTCCTACTTTCTAGAAACAGTTCCCTTAATCATCATCTGAATATCTTGTTCATTGATGGCCATTCTCACCCCTCTATACACCCTTCTCCCTTAGGTACTACCCTATGAGCCACTGAGGTGCCTGCTGCAAAGGCCCCAGTGGCTTCTGCTTTGTCACTCCAGTGGGTAGTGTTTGTCTTTGCCTTACTTGACCCCCCCCCATCTCTCTGGCCTACACCCTCCATTAGGTTTCAGGCTCCTCCCAGCTTCCCCTTAAAGTGGCCTCCCTCCCTCTGAGAAGATGTGGTTGGTTCATCCTAACTCTCTGACTTCCCAGGGCTTCTTCTACCTTTATTTTCTCCCTTGTTCATCTTGTTCATACCTAAAAGACTTTTTCTAGTTTCTTTTCCTGTTGCTGAGATAAAATAACCTGACAGAAACCAATGTGGCACAGAAAGGGTTTATTTTAGCTCACAATAAAGAGCTAATAGTCCTTCGTACAGAGAAGTCACTATAGTGGGAACTTGAAGCAGTTAGTCATATCCACAGCCAAGAGGAGAGAAAGAATGAATGCAGGTATGCTCCAGTTCTCCTCTTTTATGCAGTCCAGGATCCAAACCCAGGGAATGGTACCACCTACAACAGGCTAAGTCTTATTGATTCAACTAATACAATCAAGATAATCCCCCACAGATAGGCCATGGGACAGCATAGTCTAGATTGTCTCTCAGTGATACTGTTTTCCCAGGTGATTCTAGATCCTGTGAAGTTGGCAATGAGTGACTGTCACAAAGTTTTCCAGATCATTGTTTTGCCCACAGTTTCTTCCTTGACCTGCAAGCTCATAATTTCAACTCCCACCTGTATGGAAGCTGTGCCTCTAAGATGGAACTCGTGATGTCCTGACCATAAGATCTACTTAACCCATAGCCTTCTTCATTTGGATCAACATGAAGTCTCCGTTGAGTTGTTCAGGCTAAAAATCTTGGTTTCATCCTTGATCCTTTCTTCTCTTACTCGCACGCCAACAGCCAATGTCTGAGGAAACCCTGTTGGTTTTACTTTCATAATACAGCCCCAGCCCAAGTGCTTCTCACCACCTCTGGCCCACATCTTACTCTGCCTTACTTACATCTTGGCCTCTACCTTGTTACTGCAATGACTTCCTGACAGGTTTTCTCCTTTCTGCCTTCACATTTCTAAAGGCTGTTCTCTGCAGAAAATAGCCAGAGTCGTGTGGTGGAAAGGTCTGGGGCTTGGCTCAGTGGTAAAGCACTTTTAGGCTTTGTATTCATTTTCTAGCACAACCAAAAAAGTCTCACAAGTGATCCTTCCGCTCAAAACTCTGTTCTGTTTCCCACAGGACCTTGATTCCAACTGTGGTTCTTATCTCTCTCATCTCCTCCCACTCGCCTTGCTTCAGCCCAGTCAGATGACTCCCAGTGCTTCCTGCTGCTCCCATGGCCTGACAGCTTCGCTCCCTCATGGAACTTGTTGGCTACCCATTCTTTTCATTAGTAACCTCATTACCTTCTTTACCCCACTGAGACAAGCCTGACCATTGTAACATTGTTATGAATATCTGTCCCTGCCCTGTACCCTCAGCTGCTTTTTGGTAGTCAAGTCAGTGTTTTTTGTGTTCTATAGTAGATACACACACACACACACACACACAATCCCTTCACACACATTTCCTTTCAGCTGGTTTAAAATCTCCCTTTCCTCTAGAATATAAATATCTGTTTTCATTTAGAGATACCAAATACCTATGACATGACAGTGCCCAGCACATCACAAGTGCTGAATAAATGTATAACAGACTCACCATGTTGAACAGTCTCTTAGGATACTGGCTAGAATTTGCATGCCAAGGCAAATCTTGCTAACTGACCTGCCACATATCCTATATTCTGAATTCCCATTGGTTTTGGTTTCTCTAACCCACATACTTCATACAGAGATGGCCGCAGATGTTTTGTAAGGAGGCAATAGCAGATAAGCAAAGAGATACTGTAGCAGAAGTTTGGGTCTTGTATGAAAGTAGGCACCTGAGGAGGCCATCTTGTCTGCATCCATCTTTTCTGTGTTGCAAAATCCATGACACATCCCAGAGCAGTACCCATGACCAAGGCACAATGCCTCCTCGTCTGCTCAGGACCTGCCTCTGCTACTCACAGGCTGCAATGTAGCTCAATTAATATAGCTCAATTAATAAGAGTGTTTGCCTAGCATGCATAAAGCCCTGGGTTCAGTTCCCATACCCCATATATAAGGCTTGGTAGCATATACACAGTATCCCAGCCTTTGGAAGGTAAAGGCAGGAAGACCAGGAGTTCAAGGTCAGCTTCAGCTACATAGAGAAATTGAAGCCAGCCCAGAGTCCACAGGATATCTTGAAAATAAACAAATACTCTGTGCAACTTTGTTTTCTAAAAAGTAATAAAGGCATATTTATATTGTTCTTCATTTATGGTTATTTGATAACCAGTTTTAGGTTTATCAATATAGGCACGCAAGGAGCTTTGTGACAGAGTACTTAATCCATGACAGAAGTCTTAGTGCCATTTCAAACTACAGCACATGAGCTTCCACAAGTGACTTAAAGTCACTAGCATGTGTGGTGCTGTGATCTCACTGTGACTGAGCCAACGAGTTAGTGGGAGAGCCCAGTGTAAGTAGGGGTGGGTAGGGAAGGTCCCACAAGCTGTGATATTATAAGCCTCTCCTAATGTCAGAGCTGGGAATAGAGTCCTTGAGAAATGAATTCCTAGAGCTTCCTTTGACATTTCTCAGATAGAGCCTGGGTCATAGGCAGTTAACATAGTTAATTTTGCGGATTGTGGCCCAGATGGGAAAGAAGCAAACATCCAAGAGAGTCTCACTGCCAGCCAAAGTTCATAGGCCAAGCATGTGAGAAAGCCATTTCCCTCCTTTTCTATGCAGACAACTCATGGTTCCGGGACTTTGTCCATCTGGCTCTTCTCAAGTCCTTGAAGACCGATTTTCTCCCATGGTGGCCACTACATACACACTGGATCCTGTCTGGAATGCCCTGGAGAGATACTGTCACTGGGACATGCAAGGGCTAGCAGATCCCAGCTGGAGTCTCTCTTCCTTGGCCACTTATCTTTACCAAATGATTTAAGGCCCACCCAGGGCTGCGAGTACTCACAAATAGCTCTGAGTCTTTGGTGGGAGGTTCTCGGAGCCCAGAGTGATTGCAATTCATCTTTGCAGTTGTTATGTCAAAGGGTACCCGGGAAAGACACACTTCCTAATGAATGGCTTTGGTTGGCTCTTTGCCTGAGAAGTGAGTTTAAAGTCCAGATAATTACTACATGGGACAGATTAAGAGAGAGGTGCAAGTTTGGTTAGAAACATAGCATTCTTTAAAGGTTTCTTTATCCCAAAATATATGAAGGTGAATCTAATAAAGTCTCCAGAAGTCTCCAGGTGAGGCTGTGTCCTACCTAGCCATCACTTGTCACCAAACAAGGTTTCCAGTACTGGGACTGGTTTACATACAAATCCTCAAAAAAATCCAGGCTGTTGCCAAGAGAATAGCTTGCTCTCCACAAACTGACAGCAAGGCCCCATGTCTGAAGACAACACCCACACAACTCACTGACCATGGAGAGATAGACCTAGTGTCTACATGGAACCTTCACCCCAGTGCGTTAGTGTCTTTGTTTGGTATGGGAAGGTATTTTGTGGGCTATTAAAAGAGAACTGGCCGGGCGTGGTGGTGCACGCCTTTAAACCCAGCACTCGGGAGGCAGAGGCAGGTGGATTTCTGAGTTCGAGGCCAGCCTGGTCTACACAGAGAAACCCTGTCTCGAAAAACCAAAAAAAAAAAAAAAAAGAGAACTGGAGACACAATTCAGCCACAAGCCCTTTGGTCTACAATGCTATCCTTCCTGCAAAAATACATTAAGGCAAAGATGGCACAAAGGTTGTCAGAATAATTAACCAATGTTTAACTTGATTTAAGGCCGGTTCCACAGATGGAACCCATATCCAACATTGCTTGAGTGACCAAGAACCAGAGATACGATAGCCCAGAGACCTAGTGTAAGACCAAATAATCCCCGGTCAGGGCTGGGCTAGGCCAAGTCAAGGTCAGCTCCAGCGGTGGGTGGCCTCAGACACTGGCACTTCCATCCACAGGCCTTACTGCTCTGTTTACAGTGACCTGCTCCAGGCACCCCTCCCCCCCAAGAAGAGGCCTGGGTTTCTGGAGAGCCATTCTCTGGGTCAATGGATCTGTGATCATTTGATTTTTTTTCCCCCTTATAAACTTATAACCTGGCTTTTCCCTTCAATTCCTGTGATATATGCCAATAAAGTTTGCCATGATTTTCACCTAAAAAAAAATACTGATCTAAAAGAAGGAAAAAAATGAGCCAGGCATGGTGGCGCACGCCTTTAATCCCAGCACTCGGGAGGCAGAGGTAGGCGGATTTCTGAGTTCGAGGCCAGCCTGGTCTACAAAGTGAGTTCCAGGACAGCCAGGGCTATACAGAGAAACCCTGTCTCGAAAAACAAAACAAAACAAAAAAAAGAAGGAAAAAAATGTAGTGTTAAAATGATTCCTAATGATATTCTGTTAAACTTATAGATCAGTGACTTATTCAGACATTCAGAGAACTTCCTCTTGAAGCAAATGGGAACAAATACAGATAGATACCCTCAGCCAGACATTACACAGGGAGAGAGAGAGAGAGAGAGAGAGAGAGACTTTGGAATACACAACTCTAAATAGGATGTCTGCATCAATCCCTCTCCTTGGAACTCAGGGAATCCCTAGAAAGAGGAGGCAGAGTGTAGAACCAGAGAGGACAGAGGATACAAGGAGAACAAGGCTGTCTAAAATAACTGAACAAAGCTCATATGAACTCACGGAAACTGAAGCAGCAAGCACAGGGCCAAACAGGTCTGCACCAGGTCTCTCTCTCTCTCTCTCTCTCTCTCTCTCTCTCTCTCTCTCTCTCTCTCTCTCTCTCTCTGTGTGTGTGTGTGTGTGTGTGTGTGTGTGTATGTGTGTGTGTATTATAGCTTTCAGTTTACTATGTTTATGGGACTCCTGAGTGTGTGAATCAGTGTGTCTGTGATGGTTTTTAAATGCTCAGCCCAGAGATTGGCACTATTAGAAGGTGTGGCCTTGTTGGAGTAGGGATGTCACTGTGGCTTTGGGGTTTAAGACCCTCATTCTAGCTGCCTGGAAGCCAGAATTCTTCTAGCAGCTTTCAAATGAAGGTGTAGAACTCTCGGCTCCTCCTGCACATTGCCTGCCTGGATGCTGCAATGTTCCAGCCTTGATGATAATGGACTGAACCTCTAAACCTGTAAGCCAGCCCCAATTAAATGTTGTCCTTTTAAGAATTGCTTTGGATAAAATAAAATTATAATATTGAAGAAAAAAAAAAACAAGATTGTTTTAGTCATGGTGTCTCTTCACAGCAGTAAAAACCTAACTGTGATGGTTTGTATATGCTTGGCCCAGGGAGTGGCACTATTAGGAGGTGTGGCCTTGTTGGCGTAGGTGTGTCACTGTTGACATGGGCTTTAAAACCCTCATCCTAACTGTCTGTCTGAAAGTCAGTATTCTGCTAACAGTCTTCAGATGAAGATGTAGAACTCTCAGCTCCTCCTGCACTATGCCTGCCTGTATGCTGCTATCTTCCTGCCTTGATAATAATGTACTGAACCTCTGAACCTGTAAGCCAGCCTCAATTAAATTCTGTCCTTTATAAGATTTGCCTTGGTCATGCTTTCTGTTCACAGCAGTAAAACCCTAACTAAGACACTAAGACAGAAGTTGGTATCAGGGACGGGAGTATTGCTGTGATAGGCCTGACCATATTTTTGTTTGGAAGAGTGTGGATTTTGGGACTTAGGATTTGGAAAGCACTGGAATGCTTTCAGTGGGGCCTAATGGGCTATCCTAGAAGGAATACGGAAGACTTTGTTGCCGAGAGTGATTTGAACTGTGCCCACCCAGCCCAAGATGTTTCAGTGGAGAATTTCAAAGTGTGACCTAGAGAGAGTTTTGTGGTATTTTGGTGAAGAGTGTGGCTAATTTCTGCCCTTGTCTGAAGAGTCTGCCTGAGGCTAAGGTCAAGAGACTCAGATTAATTGCACTGACAAAGGAAGTCTCAAAACAGCTTGGTGTAAAATCTGTTGTGTGGTTACTAAAGTTCATTCTTATAAAGAGCATATTAATGAAAAAGCAAGTTGAGAAAGGAAAAATATAAATTATATGATTTGAGTATTAAAGGGACACCGGGAAGTGAAATGGAGCTGAATCCTGTGTTCCAGGTTAGTAAATTGAATTAAGGGATTAGTGACCTTGAGGCAAGATCCCACCCAGCTAAATTTAGGTTCAGACATAGAAGTATTAGCCTCTAATCCCAGGAGGCAAAGCATCTCTCTGAGTTCTAGGCCAGTTTAGGGTAAGTTCTAAGTGAAGATAAAAACTTAAATCTAGGCTTGCTGGACCACACCAGTAATCCCAGTGTTTAGGAGACAGGCACTCAGATCTCTGAGTTCAAAGTCAACCTACATAGGAAGTTCCTAAGCCAAACTTAGGCGGTGAAGGAGTTGGAAAACAGCAAGCTGATGATAAAGTAATAGAACAAGGGGGCCATGTTCCAGCCCCAGCAAAAAGCAGAACTCAGCAGCTTTAGCCACATGGCTCTGGCTTTATAGTCAAGAGTAAAAGGTACTACTGGGACAATTGATGCTGGTTAGCTGGAACTAAGAAATTAGTGGTGATTAAGAAGAGGCCAGCATCATTGAGGTGAAATCATCTGGGAAGTGTTTTGTGGAAGTGTGTTCCAGAGATAGCCAAGGTTGTACCTCCTTCAGCAGCTGTACTTGGCAATGTGTAAGAGTCACTCAGGTGGTACTGGTTTTGAAGGCATGAAGGTGTCATGAAGAACAGCTGAGGCTTGGCACTGTGAGAGGCTATGGAAGGCCACTGGTAAAGGTGCAGCCTCAGTGGCAGTTGACAGTTCAGGACTGACGGGGTCATGCAAAGGAGATGAGACTTGGCACCATGAAGAGACTCTATAAGAGGCTATCAGTGAAGCCTATTTACAAGAGAAGATTCCAGTGTATTGGAAATGCCAGTATCCTGGGATGATCACCAAGAACAACAGCAGAAGTGAAGTGGATCGACCTAAGCTTAGAGTGCCACAGAGGGCAGAGCTGGAGAAGTGACGCCAGCCCTTTGGAGGAGGCCAGAAGATCAGGTGTGGATCCCAGACATTGAAACAAGAAGCTGTAACATTGAAGTTGCCTTGGAGACCCCAAGATGTTCTAGATGCCACAGCCATGGGCTGTCTACTGAGGAAAACTGCTAACAGAGAGTAGAATTAGTCCAGGAGAAAGAACTTTGTTGTAGTCAACAAAGATGAAAAAGGAGTTGGAGATCTAAAGACGGCTTTGCCATCAGACATGGAGATGCAGAGTTTGGAGTTTGCCCAGCTGGTTTCCTGTCTTGCTTTCGGAATTACAGTTAAATGATTGGATGACTCTCAGAAGAGACTTTGAACTTTGGGCTTTTAACATTGTTTAGACTGCTATAGACTATGGGCACTTTTGAAATTGGACTAAATATATTTTGCATTATGCTATGTTTAGGTATGGCCCCCATACACTCATATGTTTGGACAAGCCTATGGGGGCCAGGGAGTGGAATGTGATGTTTTTTAAATGCTTGGCCCAGACAGTGGCACTATTAGAAGGTGTGATCTTGTTGGAATAGGTGTGTCGCTGTGGGTGTAGGTTTTAAGACCCTCACTCTGGCTGCCTGGAAGCCAGTATTCTTCTAGCAGCCTTCAAATGAAGATGTAGAACTCTCAGCTCCTCCTGCACCATACCTGCCTGGATGCTGCCATGTTCCAGCCTTGATGATAATGGACTGAACCTCTGAACCTGTAAGCCAGCCCCAATTAAATGTTGTCCTTATAAGAGTTGTCTTGTTCCTAATCTGTTATACTGAAATCTGTTGGCCAGATGTTAGGTGAGATGTATGCACCATAGGCTCTAAGCACTGTCACACAGATAGTCATTTTTCAATTTGAGCTGTAGAAGAGTTCTACAGTAGAAACACCAGCAAACAGCTTTTCTACCATTACAAGGCTTTTCTCTTCATAGGTGATTCTATTGGACCATAGCACCTTGCCCAATAAAAAGTATCTTAGGGACCATGAGCCTCTGTTTCTACTGTGAGGTTTTTTATTGTGGTCTCACTGTTTACTGTGTGTAGAGCTAGTGCGATGCCATTTAAATAGAATGCTCAGTTTTTAATATTAGCTACAGCACTGGATAGTAGTCCTATGCTTTCATGAACCATTTCCTGTGTTCCATAATCTATTTTGAGAAATTTTGTGGTCCTTTTTCTTTTCTTTTCTTTTCTTTTCTTTTCTTTTCTTTTCTTTTTCCTTTTCTTTTCTTTAAAAAGCAAAAACAAAAACCAAAAAAACTATGTCTTACAGTTCAGGTTTGTAGATTTTTAACATGCAAGTTTTAAAAGACACAGTAGTCTTCTAGCTGATATTTGTCTCTCCTGGACCTAGAACCTGCATTTTTAAATCCAGAAGAAAGTCTCCTTAAGTAGCATTCTTTTCTGACTTTCAAGCTTAGAGATGAAGAAGCACGCACACACACACACACACACACACACACACACACACACAAATTTTCAGTAGAATACAATTTTTATCTTGTGAACACTAATGTATTAAATTTGCTATACATTAAAGCAAAAAATATATATTTTTATTTGAATGGTATATATAAATTAGATGTTATAATTAGTGGGGTGGTCTTCATTTTGTTTAAGATACTTCACTGAGAAAGGTCAATTGGTTACCTCAGTATTACAGCCAATATAACCCAAGGGACCATTTCTCCCTAAGTGTGTGTTATTCTTTATTGTGTGAATTCTGCATTTTTGTGATTCCTAAAACTGTTGAAGAGATGAGTGAACTTGCTTCCTGTGGCAATAAAGGATTTCTCTGCCTCACAAAAAAAAAAAAAAAAAAAAAAAAAAAAAGCGTTGTCTTGGTCATGGTATCTGTTCACATCAGTAAAACCCTAACTAAGACAGGGTCTCTGAAGCTTGTGCCTTCTTTGGGCCTCTTTTTCTTCTGTTGGCTTGCCTTGTTCAACTTCAGTGGTGGTGGCTTTTTGTTTTATCTTATTATACTTCTTCTTCTTTTTTTAAATGAACTGTTATCTCTTAGAAGCTTGTTCTTTTCTAATGAGAGTAAGAAAGAGAGTAGATCCAGATGGGAGGAGGGGTGGGATGGAGCTGGGCGGGGAGCTATGATCAGGATATAATGTAGAGGAAAAGAATCTATTTTCAGTAAAAGGGAGAAGAGGACTTACTCTCTATTCTTGAAATGACTTATTGTTCAAGTAGTTTTGACTTTATTTAAATTACAAACCCATCCAGAAGAATGAAAAGAAATAAAACATCACACAGACAGTTCAATACTAAACAAAACTATGCAACTCGAAACTCACTGTCAAGTGATTAAGTATTGTTTTATAGTCTTGGAATTACTATATTTCTGGATAAGTAAATAACCATATTCATTTACTAAAAGAATAGTTTTCTGATGGTAAAATGGAGTAGTTAGTCTTATTAATTTAACTTATACTGTTACCGTCTTTAAATTCTTTACTTGAATTTAATTTTAGACTTACAGAAAGGTTTCAGTGACAATAAAAACAACAATCTCTGGGTGCCCTTTGTCACATTTAATAACAACAATGGTCTCTAGGTGCCCTTTGCTCATTAATTTTAGCACCCACTGCTGGACATCAGTATTGCAGCATTTGTCTGCTGGTGACTTTTCTATTTTCCACACTCCCTAAACATTTTATAACTGAACATTGTCTTTAAGTGGAAGACAGTTGAGTGGAGATGAAGGACTTCAGGGTCAGACCAGTATACTGATGACATTTGCATCATGGTGACCAAACACATGAGACATAGAGCTTAAGAGAGGAAGGCCTTGTTTTGACCCATGGTTCTAGGCCCATGGTGAGGCAGAAGATCATGGTTGCAAAGGCATGCAGCAGAAGGTGCTCGCATCATGGTATACATGAAGCAGAGAAAAGAGGACAGAATAGTGTCATGGCAAGATAGAACTCACTTTTTCTAAAGGCCCCATGTCTACCTATTCATCATATCTCAATAATGCTGTGATAGTATGACTGAATGGAGTAATCCATTCATCACCTCTCAGCACTCATGATCTAACTGCCTCTGGGAACACACACACACACACACACACACACACACACACACACACACGCACACACAAAGAGAGAGAGAGAGAGAGAGAGAGAGAGAGAGAGAGAGAGAGAGAGAGACTGTACTAATCCCTGAGTGGTTTCTTAGTTCAATCAAGATAATAAAATCAAACCACACAACTGGCCTCCTGGAATCTGAATTATTTAAGTCAATTCTATCATTGTCTATCATCATCATCATCATCATCATCATTATCATCAAAAATTAATGCTTGTCTTCTGAAGGGCAATTTTTAACCTAGTTTAGAAGAGTTAAAACAGTCAGCCAAGACATGTTCTCTTTTTTTGCCTAGCCCTCCCACCAAGACACAACATGAAGATAGCTTGTTCTTTTTCTGTGACCCTACAAAATTTTTCTCATTTTTTTATACATTTCTTCTAAATCATTTCATGGCAAGGAGAACTGGTGACCAGCAAAACACACATACATACATACATACACACACACACACACACACACTCCACACACACTCCTCACACATAAACATACACACACACCACACATACACATATACACACATACACAGCCACACACACCACACACATCACACACACCACACCACGTACACACACACACACACACACACACACACACACACACACACACACACACACTGCCTCTCTATATCCAGGCTTGCAAGGTCATATTTGCCTTCACAGTGCAGTTCCTAGAACACAATGCTGTTCCAACCCACTACCAATTGATAAATGAGGCTTGCTTAGTAATGGAATATATTTTGCTTTACACAAGCACTATTTTCGTGCCAGAAATGTGGAGGACACATTTTACTCCTTGCTTGATAACTGTACCATAATCATGTTGGTTATTTGATGCATTTTGTTGAAGGGAGAAGAAAGAACAAAGTTTGCATTAAATTCTACTTTTCTGTTCAAATTTTAAATGAAAAACTTCAGTCAGTTTTCTATTTTTAACCAATTATTTTCTATTCTTTTTCATTTAATTAAATAATGGGGTCTGTTATACATGCATCTGGAGGAATAAAAGAAAACACCCAGCCTGGTCACGACCCTGTCCCTAGCTTATCTGTCTATACTTCATTTATCAGTTAGATTTTAGAACCTTTCAACGGATGCATTAGGCCAAACAGCCATTCATTCAGATGACCCCTCTATGTCTTCATTACTGCTGAAAACATGCTTTTCTTTCCAAGTTGAAAGTGGAAAAAATTGAATTGAGAAGGTGTGATCACTACCATACTCCTAGCTTCCTTTCTGAAGCTGTCTGTCCAGGCAGCATTTGCTTTCTTATAACTAATTGAGGTATGTTTTCAAGTTAAGCACCACTGTCTTAGTTAGGGCTTTACTACTGTGAACAGACACCATGACCAAGGCAACTCTTAAAACAAACATTTAATTGGGGCTGGCTTATGGGTTCAGAGGTTCGGTCCATTATCATCAAGGCAGGAGAATGGTAGCATCCAGGCAGGCATGGTACAGGAGGAGGTGAAAGTTCTACATCTTCATCTGAAGGCTGCTAGCAGAATACTGACTTCCTGGCAGCTAGGATGAGGGTCTTAAGACCACAGTGACACACCTACTCCAAGGCCACACCTACTACAACAGGGCCACACTTTCTTATAGTGCCATTCCCTGGGCCGAGCATATATAAACCATAATAACGGCTAACATCATTTCAACTTGGATTTTAATTTGTAAGACCTTTTTCTTTAAACACTAAAATCACACTCCAGGGCTTCCCACTCACATGGGGAAAGTGTGGACAGGAAGTGGTTCCTGTTGAGGAACACTACATTCCTTGCAAGGGAGAGGAATTAATCGAAAATTTTTATTCCTCCTATCCCTGCATAGAAATATACTTCTCTTCAACATTGATGTTTGGTTTGTCTGTATAATTTGTTTGGCCTTATGGTAAGTGATAGATAGATAGGTAAATAGGTAGATAGGTAGATAGGTAGATAGATAGATAGATAGATAGATAGATAGATAGATAGATAGATAGATAGATAGATAGTCACTTCTTGCTTTTTCATTTGACAGTAGTATTTGCTTTAAGCAATGAGATATTAGTGAATGTGATGTGGTAAGATGTTTGAAATCCTCTCACACACATGAGCTTGCCTCCTGTGCTGCTATTCTTTGAGCCTGGGTCCAGGAATGTGAAATAGATCTGTGCATGAACTGTTACAAGAGGTCAGTTCCAGAAAGAATCTAGCCTAGTTCAGCCTAGCCCTAGCCAACCTGACGGACCCTGAGCAAGAAGGAATGACTGATCTCTTAGGTCGTTGAATTTGGCATGCTTTGCTTTGGGGTGGCAGGTGGCTGGTGGAGTAACTTTTAAAAGAAAGAAAGATCAATATGGAAGTTGCAGAGGGGGCAAACACCCTGAGTGAGTGTGACGTAGGAGTCCCAGCCCCACTGATCCTCAGCGGTCTCAGTTCCCACACGTCTCTCCAGTGTCAGGACCAACTTTTCTCTCATGCTGAAGGAGAGCTATGTGGCTAAAATGGCTCCCTAAATGGAATCACATGTGAGACACCAAGCATCTAGATTGTACTCTTGAGACATCAAAATAAAAAAAAATTCAAAAGTAATGTTAGCTTTTTTGCAATTCTTATATAATCACTGGGCTTAGGAAATAATTCAATAAAACTAACAGCTTTGCTTGTATCTGAAGAACTACATTTGAAGACCATTTTAGGAGCTTGAAAAGGGCAACTACTAAGGGGAAATATGTTTGTACTTGTTTCCTGTGTGGGTTCGTGATTCTCACTAAAGCATTTTGGGAATGAAAGGAGACTGACAGGAGAAACTTCCGGCAGCCACTGTGGTACCAGCGTGATGAGAGACATGACCAATGTGTAAAGACATCTTCAGTTTTCACATTTGTGACTGATTTTAATCTTCACTGCAATCCCATGGGGTGATGATATTGTTATCATTATTGAAGGCCAGAAGGTAGACACATGTAGGCCATTTAGACTGGAGCTAGCGCTCAAACATAACCTCCTGACTCAAACCCCACGATTTTCACAATGGAAAGTAACTCTCATGTACCCCAGATTAGGAAACAAAAGATCTGTGTGGTGCAGAACATCAGATGAAATAAGAGTTAAAAATAAAGAGACTCCATTAGACTAAAAATTAGTCAAGCGCTTCGTCAGGAGCTAGCCAAACTCTTCCAAGTAGAAATGAAAAACATATGGAGGCCAAGGTTCAAAAGCAGAACTAAAAGCCTTCAACCTGAAAACAAACTAACAAACAGGAAACAGGAAAGGCCATTCCCAATGTGCTGCTCTACAAAGGGCAGCTCCGTAGGGAGACAGATACACAGAGAGGGGCAACCATGCTGTGTGCTCCATATGAAGACAGAGAGAAAAGGGTAGCCATATGATGTGCTCACTAGGGAGGCAGAGAGAAAAGGGTAGCCATATTATGTGCTCTTTGGAAAGGCAGAGAGAGAAGGGTAGTCATACTATGTGAGACACAGGGAGACAGAGAGAGAAGGTAAGCCATGCCATATACTTCATAGTGGGACAGAGAGAGAAGAAGAGCCATACTGTGTGCACCATAGGGAGACATAAAAAGAAGGGCAGCCATACTGTGTGCACCATAGGGAGACACAGAGAGAAGGGTAGCCATACTGTGTGTTCCATAGTAAAACACATAGAGAAAGGGCAACCATGATGTGTCTCTATAGGGAGACAGGCAGAGAAAGGGCAGCCATGCGGTGGGCTCCATAGTGAGACACAAGAAAAACATGACTTTCCTTAACTCTACCTGCTTTTAGTATTGTGTCCACAGAATTGCAGTAACGATCAATTCCTCAAATGCACCATATAAAGTTCTTTGATTAATCCTTCCTTCCCCCATCTCAGTGCCAGCTAATCTGCCTACACATACCTATATACAAGAACATTTGCCTTTGCATGATGTAGCTAAATTGCCTACACATGCCTGTGTGGCAACTATTTAATATGCCTGCTACCTCTGTATGATTTTAGTATGGGAACGATCATCCATTCACTAACTCTGGGTGCCCAGCTTGCACACAGCAGCACACAGGGGCATCTCTGTGTCTTACAAATGGGAAGAATTTCAGCACTTAGAAGATGAAAGGAAACTTTGAGGTTGCCTGTACTTGCAAGAGACCCACAACTGTGCAGCTGTTGTTCAATATTTTCCTTCCAGACGTTCTACTTTAAGTAGTGGCAACAAACATGGAAAACTCAACAAAGCCATTCTTCAAACAAACCCGAAATCAGTCACTCTAAGAACAAAGGGGCACTCAATGAAATCCAACAGCAAGTCATTTCAAACAGATAAAAGAAAAGGCATTGTTAAAGTCAGTACATAATTAACTTACAAACTGACTGTGCATGAAATTGTTGAGGCAAGTAATTTGATAAAATTTTTTATAGGGAGGATTCGACTAAGAATGTGGTCTGTTTCTGCTCTGGAGGGGAGGAGAAGAGAAGGGTCACTTATCTTTTTTTTTTTTAATAATGAATCACTATTTGTGTTCAGATTTTTTTGTTTGCTTGTTTGTTTTTGTTTTCTTGTGTAACTCTGGCTGTCCTAGAACTCACTCTGTAGACTAGGCTGACCTTGAATTCAGAGATTCACCTACTTCTGCCTACGGGTGCTAGAATTAAAGGGGCGCACCTCCCCACTGCCTGGCCAGAATCATAACAATAATAAGAGGTTGGGTCAGAAAACTTGGTGGCAACCAAGTGTGCTGGTGCACACCTTTAATCCTAGCACTCACTTGGGAAGCAGAGGCAGGCAGATCTCTATGAATTGGAGACCAGCCTGGTCTACACAATAAATTTCAGGCCAGCCAAGGAGACAAGAGTGAGACCCTGTCTAGAAATAAGACCTCGTGCAAAACTCAGAAAGAGATCCACAGATGAGGTCAGAACCATCTGTCCTACTGTCACTTCTCATAGGACTTCAGTGTGTGACAGAAATCTGAAAAACTCCTTTGTTATAAGACTATGACTTTGAAAGAGAAAAAAACAACAAAAAACAAAAAACGAAAAAAAAAAACAACCTGTGGGCTTTCTTCTTCAGTCTATCCTAGTTTTTCTAGATTAATGAAAGGCAACTCAGAACATCAGTTGAGAGCATCTGAGAGTCACCTCCTATCTCCAGTTCTAGCCAAGCAAGGCCAAAGGCTATTATCACCTCTTGATTATCAATGATCCTTAGAAGTCAGGCTAAAGTGTCAGGTTCCTGGGCAATGTGCCCGAAGATTATTGAATTGTATTTATCTTGTGAAACGTGTGTTGAGCAACTTATATTTCTGGTGGGAACAATGGCATACATTTTCATTAACAGCATGTGGAAAGGGGACCTGCCACACAGCCCAGAGACTACAGTCCTCCTTGGTGGGCAGCTTCTCCTTCTGTCTCTACTCAGGAGTGGGAACTGTAAGGGACAGCACATGTGACAGAAGCCAGCTGACCAGAGAGCTGATGGTGGTACAGGAGGCAGAAAACAGAAAACTGCCTTGTCCTTAAACCCAGGCATCAGTATGACCTTGGGTAGTGCCACCTAACAGGTACTGAGAGCAAAAGAATGTATACATATGCCTGTACACATTTACCACACTACTTCTACCATTTTTAGATATAGTTATTAAGAAAATATGGTCCACGCTTACAATGGGTTTAAGATCAAATCCACAAAGATCTACAAATGCCCAGGAAAATAGAATAGGGAAAGTTCTACAGGAGCACAATTGACTAGAAAGGCTTTTAGTGGACTGTCTGAGTTAGTTTGTCACCTTTACACAATCATGTTATCCAAAAGAGGAAACATCCATTGAGAAAATGGCCCTGTAAGGTTGCCTAGACAGATGATCTTGGGAGATATACAAAGAAAGCAGGCCAAGTAAACCAATGGTGGGGCATGGCAGGCCAACAAGTAAGCATCATCCCTCCGTGGCCTTTACTTCAGCTCCTGCTTTCAGCTTCCTGTCTTGAGTTCCGGTCCTGCCTTTCCTTTAGATGAGAGCTGTAAGATGAAATTACCCTTTGCTTCTCCAAGTTGCTTATGGTCGTGGTGTTTAATCACAGTAATAGAACTATGACAGGGACAGACAGAGGCCTCCTTCCTGAAAAGCACAGAAGTTGTGTTGAAGGCAAAGGTCTAAGCAGAGCAGAGTTCAACAATTTGGTCAATTTAATATTGTTTAGAGAGTTTGTGTAACTTGTAAGGGAGGGGAAAGCAAATGCTTGCCGTCTTTTGCTTTGTTATGATCCGAGAGGGTTTTGTCATGAGAAAATTAACACTTTCCCTGAGCTTCATTGTGGAACTAAAATGTCTTGTCTTTATCTTCTTGACTTTGGAACCATGGCTTCCAGAATTCAAAACTCCACTCTCAGCCCTCAAAGGAGAGCTATTCAACCAGACTATGTGATATGAGAAAGCTCGGCTTTCCTAGGTGAAGTATAATTGTGAGATGAGAGTTTTCTCCCTGACCAGAAGAAAATAGAACTGTGCATAATAGATTATACCAAAGTGGAGAGATTTTCTTGCTCGACAATGTGGGTTTTTTTTTTTTCTGTCTCCCATTTTTGAAAGTGACCAAAGTTACAGCTATTTTACTAATTATATTGGAAGCACTAGATGATGTCAAGAAAATTGTATAGCACAATAAAAGAGCCTCTCCATGTATTCAAGCCCCTTTATCTCTCACAGTTTTGTGAAATCTGTAGACCATCTAACCTGTGCGGTGAATTTTCATTTATACAAAACTACATTAATAAAGATCTATAATGAGAAATTAGACTGAAAAGCAGTTCGTAACGTACCTTTCAGCTTTATAATTAGCTCTATAATCTGTAATCAGATGATTTAGATCTAATAGAGTTAAATTACAAAATAAGTAATTTCTAGTTCCAATAGGAACTGCTATATCTTTGGAATTTTCTGGCATGCTAATGAGTTTTAGAGAAATCATTGCACACCTTATTCACTTTATTCCCATCAGTAAGCACAATGCCTGGTATATGCTACTTGCTAAGTAAACAACCACTGGACAAATCAATGAGTATGCAGACTTGAATGAGCCATTAATAAAATCATATTGATGCACCACTGCTCATACTCGGAGCCTGAATGATGCTCACTTCCCCATCATCTCAGAACGTGCATCTATTACCTTCTCCATTCCAACTTGATGGCACTTCTTCCATATCAGTCATTAAATAAAACATTCAGACCTCCTGGTGATGTGTGACAAGACTGCTAGTCAGAGTGGGTGATGTAGGGTCCAGTTCTACCACGCCTCTTAGCCTTTCTGCATACACAGAGGAGGTTTGCATTCAGTCTACTTCCAGTCAAATTCTACTCATGCACGACACACATGGTACATGACCAACTCATAGAACCCTAAAAGATAAGTGGTTTTCCTCAGTTTATAAATTAAAAAGAAGACTGAGGCTCAGAAAGATTGAGGACCATTATCGAGGTCAGAAAATCAAGACACGTGTTTCAAAAACGAGGTGTCACTCTAAGTCTATTATTATGATGGTCCATTCAAATAGTGACACGGTAGGTAGGTGAGAGCTTTTTAAACTCTGAAGTATTTTACAAATGTACACTATCATCAATATTATAATGTGCCAATATCTAATGTTACAGAAATTGCCCTATAAAAATCTCTTCTCTAAAGCTCATGAATACCATTGAATATGGCCATCAAGTCCCTACCTGGTCAGACCCCTGTGGTAGGTTCTTCCCGATCTGCTCTGTCCAAATCCTCAGCCTCTTCAGATTGGACATCACTGTCCGGGCACATGTACACTGGCCTTTGTTTTATTGGTACAGAGTCTTTCTACAGGCTGTTCACTGTTTGTCTTGTTATTTATGTGAAGTGTAATAGGATGTTACTAGTAGCAGTGTACTCCAATTCAGTCCAGTGAGGGTGCTTTCCATCAGCTGTCATTGAAAGGTAGGGATGCCAGAGATTGGGGGATGACGTGTGAAGGATTTCAAATGATGGGTGAGCATTAACTTAAGTCTCAACATATCCTCATTCAGTACTGTAATTCTATTCTAGCTACCAAGGCATGCATTCCTTCCTTGAAGAACTGGGTAGCTCCAGAGCTTGAGCTCACATTGCCTCTCAAAGACTGATGTCTTCTAACATGCTCCACTGAGAACCTGCCATTTGTGCTCACTGGCTGAACTGTAAGATGTAAAGGAATATCAAAGCGCTCCTATGGTTGATGTCTCAACCCTTCCAATGGAATGCACCTGAAGTCCTGGGGAAGCAGAAAGGAGGCATGGCTTAGAAGAAAGCTGCTAACTCAGCCTGCCTGGGGTCAAGCCCTGGCTTCCCTGTCTCACCTCTCTCTGTCTTAGGCTCTTCAGGCTGGTCATGAGAGACTATCTGCTTCAAACTGATGTTAAGAGGAACAAAAAGCATTATTAAACCAAGCCTGGTGAAACATGTTCTGTATGTAATAAAGCTGTTTGCTTTTTTTAAAAATATAAAATCCTAAGTTTCCTGATCCCTATAATTGGTCCGTGTGTGTTTTGTTATGGAAAATGCAAGTTTTAGGAGAGGTTGGAGGCTTACTCTCTGTAGAAGGGTTTCATTGATTGAAACTCCCAACACACACACACACACACACATACACACACACACACACACACACACACACACACACACACAAACCAGTCAACAATTTCATTAGAGATTGGTAGAAGCTTGTATACAGAGTACTTGAGTAAAGCCTGGGTGTTAACAAGGGAAGGGAAATTGATTTTTAACAGATAAAAGCAAAGCCACCCAGCTTTTTTATATCACTGGGGATAAAAGAAGTCTCCCCGAGTCTGGTGGTTTGAATAGGAATGGTTCCTTGTAGACTCGTGTGTTTGAATGCTTAATCCACAGGGAGTGACATGATTAGAAGGTGTTGCCTTGTAGATGTGTGTCACTACAGGCTAGGCTTTGAGGTTTTAGATGCTCAAGCCAAGGCTTAGTGTCTCATTAGAGACACCTTCCTACTTCCTACTGATCCGATGCAGAACTCTCAGCTCCTTCCCCAGAACCATGTCTGTCTATACCCCACCATGCTTCCCGCCATGATAATGGACTAAACCTATGAATTGTAAGCCAACCCCAATTAAATGTTGTGGGTTTTTTTTTTAAATAAGCATTGTCATGGTCATTGTGTCTCTTCAAAGCAATAGGAGCCCTAACTAGACCCTGACAGTAAGCTATTCTCCGAATAAACAGCAGCATCCACTCCTGTGTCAAGTATACTGATCTTAACACCAACCTGGGACAATGTCCTCTGGAGACCTTGCCTGGCTAGAATACCCCAGTTTTCCACTCAATCCCTGTGCTTCAGCCTCTTCCTGTTTCACCTCCACTCATGTGTTATTCTGATAAGAGTTACTCCCGACTGCTCTGGTTGCTTTTGTAATCACATGATGTCTTCTTTTGTAAGCAGATGAAATACAAGTATTATTAGAAATAAAACAAAAGGCTCAAACTTGTTTCTGTACAAGCTAAGACGACTGCTGACTGCTTTGAAGTAAGTCCATGAAGGTGATTCCTAAATTAGAACAATTGCTATAATTCTCCTACAGGGCCCTGGACTCAGATACTGAGCTATGGCTACAGTTGACATCTGAAGGATGAACAAACTGGTGGGATCTAATTTGTACAGACCAAAGAACAAAAGGAAACTTTGCACTGCATCCAAATCTCTCCAAGCAGATCTCCCATTACCATGTTTAACTCAAAATAAAATGTAATTAGATCTATATAAAAACCATCCTTTTTTCAATTAACTAGCCTTTGAAAATTGGACTGGATGAGAGTTTCTGCTTTAATTATATGAAAATAATTGCTCTTGAGAATAACTGAATCTGACTTCTTCTTTGTAATGGAGTTATTTTTATTCTTTTAAAACATGAAAAGAAGAGCTGGAGAGATAGTTCAGTAATTTGGAATACTTGTCACTCTTGCCGAGGACCCAGGTTTGATTCCCAGTGCCCACATGATAGTTTACAATCACTTGTAACTCCAGTTCCAGGGCAACTGTTGCCCTCTTCTGATCTCCATGAGCAACAAGGATGAAAGTGGTGTATAAAAACACTTACATAATTAAAGTACATAAATCTATTTTTTAAAAATGTAAAAACTTAAAACTAGGGACTCTAGGATGAAGATTAGGCTTAATAAGCCTATCTTTGCACAAGTTGGAGATAATCACTTATTTCCTGGGAGCTCTACTAAACAGTATTTTTTTCTTTTCCTTTTCCTCTTTCTTTCTTTCTTTCTTTCTTTCTTTCTTTCTTTCTTTCTTTCTTTCTTTCTTTCTTTCTTTTCTTCTTTCTTTCTTTCTTTCTTTCTTTCTTTCTTTCTTTCTTTCTTTCTTCTTTCTTCCTTCCTTCCTTCCTTCCTTCCTTCCTTCCTTCCTTTCTTTCTTTCATGAATGGAAGACTTAAACTTCTCAAGGTTATTTATATTTAGGGCAGGACCCTCCACAATTATCTAAGGCTAACTCTCCTGGACTTGCTTTAATGTCTAGCATTTGCATTAGCCAGTGTAACAACTTAGTCTTTGTTGACATTTGAGAGCTAAATTAAATATTTGTCAGGAAATGAGTCTTTCAGCAGAAAAAGAAGATGTTAATTAGATTTCTGAGAGATGAACAGACTGTTAAAAGAGCAAACCAAGGGGGACAGGCCTTCTTCTAAACCGCCACTTGAGCATTCAGAGCTGACAGGTTCCCAGCATTCTACAGTGTGGGTCTACAAACTAGAGCTCATTGGTTGACAGATCTGGCCCTTGCCTCCTCTTTGTAAATAAAGTTTTGTTAAAATAGCAGTAACGTACATCTGTTCACATGTGATCTATGGCTGCTTCTGGTCTACAATGGTCAGAGATGAGTAGCTGGATCATAGATCCAATAGATAGAAATATTAACCAATAAAACATTTATTGTCTGGCCCTTTACCAAGAATGTTGCTAACCTTGGTTCTAAAGGACTTACACAAAAGGACTTCTAAAGGACTTACACTCTGAGAGGGATGACTGCAATTGTGTTTTTAAAAACATTTCTGGAACCTTGTCATGGTGAATTAATTGCTTCTCAAGGTTATCCACAACAATGAGAAGCAAGCCAAGTGATTAAGCCACTGCCGCAGTCCTATGACACAACTATCCCCCCCTTCATAGGTGCCTTATTTCAGAGTATACTATTCATATTTGCATATGACTCTGACACACCTGCATCTCCAACTGTAGGCCTCTGAGGTTTAGAAGCTTGTGGTTTTCACAAATCTATAGTTTAGCGCTTATGAGAGGTGGCTACAAAGGCAGTCTGATGGAGCTGGAAGCAGGAACAACTTTTACATAGGCTTTTTAGCCAGGTGTAAAGCTATTGTAGGAATCTGGGTTGATGGTTTGTTACCTCTGCATTCTAAAGTAAAGACTAAATTCTAAAGTGAAGGATAAGTCAATAGAAGGAGAGGCTGCAAATTCACTCTCCATGGCAAAGTCATATGGGCACAATTAGCAGTAGACTGAGCAGCAGACCAGGGTACAGACAGCTGGGGTCCTAGAGCACAGTCTACCCATGATGACCTTAGGCAAATGACTCATCTGTTATAGAACACAGTCACCCTAAACTTCCTGCTAAAGTCTTATGGTCCTATAATCCCAGTCTTATGAAACTATACACTTACTTCCATTGCCTGACACTGAATAAACTGACCAAGCACTGTATAAACATTAGTTGCTATTGTTGTATGAAAGTGTGCCTTTAAATGCAGAGGTAAATTCTTTCCCATTATAACAATCAGTGATCTATGAACAAGATTCTCAACAAGACATGACTTACGCAATGAAAATTGATATCTACTGACCTCAGAACAAATGAATAAAATGTTTTGGTTTATTTGTTTTAGTGAAAATTGATGGTACTTCTCAGATCAAAAACCCCAGCAGTTTACCAGTGAACTGGTAGTTCCATAAAATCTCTGTGTTTCGTGCCATGGTACAGATATCTCCCCTGAAAATCATGGGTAAATCTGGGTCTCAGAATTCAGAATTTGGAGTTCCCAAATATTAAAGATTCTCACAGTGGATGCGTAACACTATAGACATTTCAAAATATGGAATCTGTTTTATTCCCATGCACACACGGGCACACACACACATGCACAATTATAAATTAGAGATGATACAAGAGTAGTAATAGTAACTAATAACAGAATGGAATAATTTTTAGTAACGTGCTGTATAAAAGCTGCCAACCTAAATACTTCTGCATTTGCGAGACATTATTAAGCAAAGTAAGGCTTGCCCAAACCCAAACACTGTGGTCCCAAGATAGCTGAACTAATAGTATGAGTTACCGAATGGCTAATGGCAGGTAATGTACAAGGCATGGAAACACTGAATCAGGAGGATTCATTTAAACATAACAGATTATTCATACCGGAACATTCACTATTGTTGGACTGAGGCAGACTATGCTGGTCAGAACCGTGGAAGTAAAGCCAGAAGTAACAGGAAGTACAATATAGAAAGCGTTCTTGTGATTTCTATTAAAAGGGTAAAGGGCATTCAGCCCTGCCTTTACAAGCAGAATTAGTCAGTTAGTGGCAGAGTAGAACTGTTGCACTAGTCATACGCCTTCAGGGTTCACCACATTAGCGCTGGTCAACCCATTTCTAGCCACCAGGATCTGCAGCTTCTGTCTGAGGGCTTTCTCAAGACACTGAGACCTGCTCTACATAGAGCTAAACAGAAAGGACAGACTGAGGGGTGAGTGCTCCTGTTATAGCAACCCTTCTTCAGAGTCTGGCAGGACCGGTCAGCTTCTTGCCTCGTGGCTATCATAACTGGGCCATGTACAGATTTTGTTCTGTGAATTTAAATTCAGTTGTCCCATACATAGATCACTTGATAAGAGATTCCCACTCACACCCTGTCCCTCCCTGGCCTTGTTGTTTACCCTCTTGGCAGACTTACAGACAAGTTGTTCTCACTCAACTCTTCATCTGAAGCCCAGTTTCTGCTGCATCTAATAAAGACAGTGGACTAATACATTCCTCTTTAGTTTGGCTAACAAGCATGTTCAACTCTATTAACCCTATAACACTATGGCCATAAAAATTAGAACAGAATTTTTAATACACACACACACACACACACACACACACACACACACACACAGGAACCACCGAAAAGCTTAATCTAAGGGGGTTCTGGGGGAAGCTCAAGCTTGCTGTTCCCCTCCCCTTGGTCAAAGTCACTAGCGCCATGAGAGCTTGGCTTAGAAACTTTAACTATCTTCCCTTCATTCCACATGTGGCTGGACACCTCTGGGTTCTTAGAAAACGTTCCAGCTGGTTTCACTGGACTAGAGACAATGAGTGATGTTACCTTTCCAAGCAGGTACATAACTCATTTCTGGTTCCTCTTCACAGACGATTCCCCTTTTTTTTGTACTGTCCCGTTCCTCGTAGTTGGTAAGTAGTGGAGCTTAGATTCAAGGTCCACTACATTATGTTCTAAAATGGTTGTTCTTGACCCTCCTAATATTGCCTCCCAGTTCCTCATGCTGTGGTATAACTATAATGTTGCTACTATTATGAATCACAATGTAAGTATCTGATATGTGACCCCCCAAGGGGTAAGACCTACAGGTTGAGAACCATGGTTCTAGATGCTAAACTCAGACTTCTTCCTCTGCCACTTCTATTAGAGACAGATGCTACCCCCAGGTCCCAGAGGCACCAAGACTAAGACAGACCAATGTGACACACTTCTGTGACCACTCCATAGATACAGTGCCATATGTAGCAAACAGAAACAGAATGTCAAGTTAAATTTCAGCATCAGATAAACATTTTTTTTCTTTTCTTTTTTTTTTTTGGTGTAAGTATGCCACACTGAATATTTGGAAACATCTATACTAAAAATTATTTATTTGACTCAGTCCATGTGTGGTCTGCCTGAAATTCAAATTCAACATTGTCATTTAATCTGGTAATATTGGATAAAACACCTAGTCTATCTTTTGATTTAATTCTACATTCATCAAAACTTAGCACAGCATGTGTGACAAGAACAATTTCTTAATTTTTTTTTGCTTTTATTTTATCATGATAAAAATACCTAATACAAGATCTATCCTTTCAACCAGTGTTTAATTGTAAGATACATATTGAATCCGGCAGGCTCAATGTGTACAGAGATCTCTGGCACTGGGAGAATTTCCGTGGAGAATCTTTGAGATGGCTATCATTAGTTCTTAGCCCCTCATGGGCACAGGTGTATCACACTTAGCTCTTGCCCAGATGGCCATCAGATCCTCACCCAGTAGAAAAGCTCAGTCTCCAATGATGAACGTTTCCACTCAGCTAATAGTTACTGCATAGATTTAAGGCAGCCAGCCTCTAGCTGAATCAGAGCTGCTCCTGGGAGAGTTGTAAATGCAAGCTATACACAAATCAGAGCCTTGTGGGTATGCCCCGGAAGGATCAGGACAGAAAGAAGGCATTTATTACAAAACAGGGAGACCAAAGGTATTCATCAAGGTCCTAGCAGGAAGAAGAATTTACTTAATATTTAAAACGCTTTAATTAAGAGACTACGTATAGAGGCACGAGCAGCTTTAAGAAACTCTAGGATGCCTGTGCACCCAGAGACGACACCAGTACAATGCCATCAGTACCCACAGGGCTAGACACACAAATACAGAAGAGATTATTCCAGGAACCCACTGGAGGAGAGTCATGCAGCGTCAGGACCTTCAAGTGTTAGGGAAACCCAGCTGCTGCCAGTGTAGCAGCTCAAAATCAGGGAGGAAATGGGAGGCATTCCACCAGGCTCTCTTCCCCTCTCCTCAAGTGGAGCCCAGGCAGTCAGCCCTATGAAGCACAGAGCAGGGCAGAGAAGAACTGAAGGCATTCTTGAGAAATGGGGCACAGGACAAAAGCAGAGGCTGGAAGATAAATTAGTGGATAAAGTGCTTGTTGTAAAAACCTGAGGAGCTGAGCTTTGATCTCCAACACTCCCATAAGAAGCCAGGCCTGGTAGCATGTTCCTGTAATCCCCGCATTAGAGAAGCAGAGACAGGAAGGTCCCTAGCTCTTGCTAGCCAACCAGTCTAGCCAAATCAGTTAGCTCCAGGTTCACTGAGAGACCCTGTCTCAAAAAATAAGGTTGGAGAGCAAGTAAGGAAGATGTGCCACATTCACTTGAAGACATACATAGAAATATACCACGTGCCCACACAGGAGAAAACACACTCATAATCTGTACACGGAGCCAACCATGTTGAAACCTCACTTTTATGGGCATACATGCATCCCCACTTGTTCTTTTAATATTTACTTCATCTTTTCTATCAATTTAAAATGAAAATATTCAAGCATAAAGAAAAGCAAAAGAATTTTAGAGGGAGTAATATATATGTATATATATATATATATATATATATATATATATATATATATATATATACATGTTATGTATATATGTATGTGTATGTATATATTCACACTAGACCTCTACATCAATATTTTACTATACTTGATTTATCATATATCTGTCTAACAGTCTGTCTGTCTCTCCATTTGTCATCAGGAAATCTAGTGTATGTCAAAGTCAGTTTCAGACATCAACACAGTTTCTCTTAATACAAAATCATTTGTTCCATTCTTTCTTAGTCTCAACTGTAATGTGACTCATTTGGAACTCTCTATTATGTGTACCTGCACGTGTGTATTGTCATAAGTTTCTTGATACACGGATGGATCAAGAAGTCAGGTAACTGGTCAATCGATCAGGCGCTTTCAATCAGGCTGCCCAGAATCACTTTCAGGCTTGTTGGTCCTTAGAAGGCAAACAATGAAAAACACCTTTGCAAAATGTCCAGCTTTTTGGCCATTTCACTTTCCAGGGTTGGCAGGATTGATTTTTGGAAGCAAGCCAGGGTCAGCACAATAAAACTGAAGATGAATGTTGAAGAACTGGGCTACTGTTTTCCTAGCGGCCTTGCGGTCAGACCTCATTACGGTAGACCGACCAGTTCTAGCCCCTCTCCTGCAACTTGACCTTCTTAATCATCTCCCATTGAAGCCTCACTCTCCTCTGGTTTTAAAAGCAGATGGGCAAAGATGTGTTGAACACTGGCTAGTTTAACCCCTCCTACCCCCTGCCCTCTGGTGTCTAAGTATATGGTCCTGTATACTTGTCTTTGTAACCTCTGCAGGTTATTTCAAACCAGACTTGGTCTCTGGGTAGCAACAGGGAAGCAGTTCACAGTTTAGACTCAATCAGGGTCTCCTTAAAACCCTGACACTCCAACAGCCTGCAGCAGGCGGGAGGTGGGACTTAAATTACCTGCTGCCGCAGACAGACTCCCAGGGGCATTCCCTTCTCTAAATCACACTGCAGTGTGGGTTTCCAAATGTCTGCACGGGTTGAGCAACAACGTTAGCACTCGGAGGTGACACCTTTTCTGTATTGCACTTGAGAAAGGAAATGAGTTTGGGAGCTGCGAGAGGGACCAAATTAATCACACGATGTGAAAACGCATTTGGCCAGAATGAGGCTGTTGTTTCCCATCTCACAGCTGTCGGCTGAAGGGCCAGCCTCACGAAAGACACTCCATCAGGCGACAGAGGAGAGGCAAAGGCAGAGAAATCAGGTTGCTTTTCTTGGAAGAGTGAAGAATAGGAGATATGAGTCGAATACACCAAAACCAAAGACCACCACGACTAAAAGTCCAGGCATAATAGGAGACCCGTGGGCTGGCTTCTGCCTACTGGGTGTTCGTTGAAAACTCTTTGGCCAGGAACAATTGAGTCATACCTTCAAAGGTATTCCCTTGTGCAGAGATGAGAGAGCAATATTTTAAGTCAGACCCACATGTGGACAGCATTCAGAACTGAAAAAGGAGAAGAGGGTCTATAAAATGGCACGCAATCTAGCTTGACCGGTGAAGGGACTGTGAAATGAATTCAGAGACGAGACAGGAAAAGAAAGGCCGTGTCATCCCAAGCCTGGAGTGTCCAGCAGTAGGTTCTAGGAGGCTGAGGGACCCTGAAAGGAAAACATATTAAACACAAGAGTCCCAACATCAGAACTGCATTGGGAGAAAGTCATTGTGGCAGATTATTGTCAAATCAAAGGCGGGGAAAGGAAAAAAAGGTACAAAAAACACAAAACAAAACAAAACAAAACAACCCTCAAAAACTGGGCCTGGTGTTGCATGGCAGTAATTCCAGCACTAAGAAGAAGAGGCAAGGGGATCAGAAGTCCCAGGGCATCCTTAGCCACATTGTAAGTTTCAGGCCAGCCTAGATTATGTAAGACCACATCTAAAAAAGTGGGGGAGGGGTGAGAGACAGCACTTACCACAGAAATAGCATCTTTGAGCTAGAGATTAGAATCATTGAGAGAGCATGCTGTTCTTCCAGGGGACCAGTGTTTGGTTCCCAGAATTCATGTTGGGAAGCTCATGACTATCCAAGACTATAGCTCTCAGGGATCTGATACCTTCGAGTCTCAGCAGACACCTGCACACAGGTGTGCACATACACAGGTAAAGGAATACAAAAAGGTTCTTTGAAAAAATAGCATATTTTAAATGTATTCTGTAACAGTATGCTTTAAAAAAGAGCATCAAAAATATTTCAACTACAAACAACTCATTTTTTTGACAGTTTGCATACGTAAACCCATCACTCCTACAGTGGCTTAATCCTTCCTGATCTTATACAAAGCCTCAATGGACATTGACTATTTTTTTTTAATTAAATTTGACTCTGATTTCGTGTTCTTTTGGCAAGGCCATGGGCTTTATGACTAACCTAGACACTAGAACTCATCATCTGAGGGCGCGTATTGGAAAAAGCTGTGGTATGAAATTAAGGCAATGGAATCCTTTCATTTGCATGTTCATGGGCTCCTCAGCTCATTTTCATGCTATGTCAATGTGCTCCAAGTCTGAGGTTGTGTCAATCTGAAATAATAATAATAATAATACCACCTCTGCTAGTATATAAACCCTATAAAGCATAAAGAACATAATTAATAAGCACCAAATCAAATGTTTAGGCATTTTATAGGCTTACCTAAACAACCTTACTCTAGGTACGATGATGCTAAAATTTCAGATGAGAAACGTAAAGAAGGGAAAATGAAGCAGACCTCCGGAATCCGTCGACCGTAAAAGCTGAGGCTGGAATCCAAATGCAGACTTGTCTGATTGGAGTCTCTGTGATTCCCCTGTGTTCCACATACAGGTTGTAACAGAAGTTTATCCATTACACAACCTAATGCTTTCTTTATTTCATGATGCCAATTAGGAACTCTCAGAACATCACAGAGAAAGCCTTGTCACTTGAGTGCCGAGCCTCGACTTATTCCACTTTGGAAGACTAACACGTATTGCTTACTACCAAAGAAGGTGGCTACTGAATATTTGAGGGACGGGAAACTTCAAAGCTAGGCAGTCATCAGGGTGATCCATGGCACACCAAAAATCTCTCCTATCAGAGACACCCAGAAGATTCATGGGTTGTCATTTCTACACCAGCCACTGGGGATATGACTGTCAAGACTCCTCAGTCATTCTAGACCATCCATGGCGCACACGGCCTCTCCAAAAGCAGGATAAAGAGGAAATCTCACTGGTGAAATTCCCTCCAAGTGCAATGGACTCACATTCTGCATTTACCTGGGCAGAGATAAGGGAGAAATATTCCAATGTCAGATTAATGTGGGGCCAACATTCAACACCGGGAAAGCAAAGAAGTCTATGAGATAGCAAGCCACCCAGCAGAGGCAGGCTTAAGTCAGCATCCAGAAGTTTCCCTGTTATCTTCTCTGTTGGCTACAGATACACCTCTACACTGCAGAGCAATAGGGTTAGACTGCTGGGTAGGTTCATGTCGTGACTATGCCATCTGGCTACTTCTAAGTCATCCTAAGTGCCCCGACTTCCCAGTGGGACAAAGATGACAAAGCCGTAATGAAATCATCTTTCCAAAGGTGCTTTGGAAAGTCATTCAAGCAAACCTATGAATTGACTGACAGTGGGACTATTCACACTATCTTAGTCCTTATCCAGCAGGCTGCTATGTCTAAAAGATTATTGTTATATTTTAAGAAGCATCTTAACTGAATAAATTATCTACCATGAAGGATCCTTTCTATGATGAAACTCAAATAGAAGAGCTTCTAGAAAACTGGTGCGTGGGGTGGCGAAAGTCTTAATTTGTCTTTTTAGAAAGCCATCCTTCCTTTTCCTTATTACTTTGCCTAACCAGAAACCTAGAGTTCAACAATCGGGCTATGACAGGCTGGCCAGCAAGCCCCAGAGAGCCTCCTATCTCCAGCTCCCCAGTGCTGGGATTGTAAGTGCATGTGTGGAAGCCACGCCCTCAGCTTTTTAAACATGGGCTCTGGGTTTAAAATTTCTCATGCATCGCTTCTCGGCCTTTTGGCTAAGATCAAGTGTAAAATTTCTCATGCTTATGTGGCAAGGACTTTATCTTCTGAAGCATCTCCCCAGCCCCCCAAAATATACTCTCCAATTCAGTGGTTCTCAACCTGAGGGTCATGACCCCCCAAAGATTAGTTGAAAAATACAGATATTTACATTTACAGTATGATTCATAACTGTAGCAAAATTACAGTTACGAAGAAGCAACATAAACAATTGTATGGCTAGGGTCACCACAACATAAGGAACTATATTAAGGAATCATAGCATTAGGCAACTTGAGAACCACTTCTCTAATTCATAGGTGACTTCTATAAAGGGGATAATTTTACTCCTTGTAAGATGTACGAATACACAGTCATATATCATTTAGTTTGAAAGGTTCTGGGTTGGGGGGGGGGTCCTTAGGAGACACAGATCGTCCCAAGGGGTAAGAGATTTACTAGATTTACATAGGCAGATATACAATAACAGGAAAGAGGCTCTGAGGAAAGTTCAGACCCGCTCAATGCTACATGAATGGCAGGGAGCCCAGCGCATGCAACTGCGGTCAGGCTTTCTGTGAACCAGCTATGAGGGCAGAAAGGAACCTAGATGAGCAGGTTGTTTCAATTCTGGAAATCAAACCACTGTAGCTTCGGGAACTGTCAGAGTTCAACCACAATGCTGGAGCCCTGGTTATCGCAGTTCTCTCTCAATTTGGGGCCTTGTTCTGAACTGATCTACGTCAATTGGATTGCTCGGCTCTTAGGGTCTTTCCTTATATTGCTGTGGCTTCTGACAGATGGTAACTGCCATGGTTCAGACATGGTCTGACCGCATGCCCTTTGGTAACATGTCTTGAAATTTAATCACTGCTGTGAGGCACTGAGAGGGTGGAAATTTAATATGAGTAGTGTTTAGAGCTGGGGCCTTTCAGATGTACTTGGGATTAGGTAAGGTCATTAGGGGGAGCATTTATACTTGGATAACGGTTCCTTTATTAATATAGACAGAGACAAGGATCCAAACACACACACACTCACTCCCTTCTTTATGTCTCATGTCCTCTCTGCACCTCCTAGGAGTCTGACCAGCAAACATCACCAGGTGCAGCCTTAGGATCGTGGGCCAGGAACATGAGCCCACACACATCTCTTTCTTTATAAGCGCCCATCCTACTCGGTTCTTTACTCATTCTGAGATACAAACAGCACACATACACTAAGCACTTGCTTTACAAACAAGGCTGTACGTCACCATGAAAGTTACACTCCAGCTCCAACTCATCCACAGCAAAAGGCACCAAAAGCTGTAGACGGCCTGCTTCTACAAATTTGGTGACACTTGTCTTTGGCTCTTCAAGGAACTTCAAAACAGAGCATCAGCGACAATGACTGCCCTGGAGTTCAGGCTCTTCCCATGTACAAAGCTAAAATGCATGTCCTGGGACCCTTGCAATTCAGCGAGGTCTACGTGATTGCGGTCTGCTCTGACCCAGAAAACCTCTCCCACTCTCCTTCCTGCTGTTCCCCTCCTTCCTTGTAAGCTTGTCCTGAAGACAGTACCATGACAAGATGGAGATACTAAACAAAGGATGGCAAGATCTGGAGGTCACCACACACAAGAGAGTCATCTAGAGGGAACAGCCAATCAGAAACACACACATTAGGCTGCGAATAAATGGAAAGTAAATGTTGTGTGAGGGTGTTGAAGCTGTTGATCCAGCAGCTGATGTTAATTGACCAGATTAGCACAGCTAACCCTGCTTAGCAAATCCTGTAGTGTGAATTTGGGTCTGGTGTTGTGTTGTGTTGTGTTGTGTTGTGTTTTTGAGACAGTCTCACTATGTAACAGCCCACCGTGGCCTAGGATTTACAAGCTTACTGCCTTCACTGCCCAGTTCCTAGGACACAGACAGGCACCATCACATACACAGTTTCTTGTGTAAGTTTACCTCGTATCATATATTTATGCAGCTGTCTTTGAGAATGGACTTCACAGTAAAATTGCTCAAATGATAACTAACCAGCCCAGGGAACATAGATGACTGCCTAGGGCACAGGTAATGCTCCACATTTAACCACGGCTATGACCCTGTCACCAAGCGGTGAAAAGACATAAACTCGTAGGCTAGAGTGTTGCCTTCCTCCTTGCATTGATGCAAGCATCATCTGAACTCCCCTAGGCTAGAGATTCAAGCAATGCATACTGCCACTGTTTATATGAAAGTATTTAAAAGATAAATCACAGACAAGTAACAGGCTCCTAATTCACAACCACCGGCCCTCTTATTTATTTCTCTGCTCACTCTAAGGATTTCGAGCAAAGGATCATGGGACCTATTCCTAAGTGTAAGATTAGATCAATAAAATTAGCCATCTGTCCAAGGAAGGCTTTAAATGCAGGTTATATTTAAGTATTATGTTCCCAACTGCCCAGATGTTACGGACAAGTGCCTGCTGATACGACTCCTTTTGCACAAAGTAAATTGTTAAAAGGCTAATATAAACTTATTGCACCAAGAAAAATAAATAGCATTAATGTTGTATTAAAACTGAATCAGGATTTGGGGGTGCCTTGTCAGCAAAAAAAAAAATCCAAGTGTTAAAATTTAAATGGTTCAGTATTTGCAGAGTCAGATAAGAAACCCATCTCAAGTGTCATTAGGAGAGTGAGAAGAGAGACTTGGAAATAAATGGAGATTCGAGCAGAGCCACGGGCAGAGCAGCTTTGCTGGGTCTGGCTGGTGAAGGCACCAGCAGTTAGCATTAGTTAGCATGATCACTCTTAGCTGAGGCAGGCAGATTTCCTTTATCCCAATTCATTCAGAACAGGAAGGGTTATTTATGCTTTGCATATATATGCTTTTTCAGATTGAAGAATATCTGCAAATAATGTAATGATGTTTGCTGAGGAGTGAGACCACCCAAGCCAAAACACAGAACACGTTTATGTCTCACAGATGCTTTACCCATAGAGCCTAAAGGCCATTTGTGGAATATTCTAAATAATTTTGTGTGTGAAGCTAAGTTTTACCTATCAAGCCATCCGTGGGTTTTTCTACAGGAGGCATCATGACGGTGCTTAAAAAGTTTTGGGTTTAGAGTTTCAGAGTTTGGATTATGGATGTGCAACCTGGAATATCTTATCCGTATGCAGTACCTCATCTCTCTCAAAGCAGTAGTATGCTTCACTTCCTTTGATTTTCAAAGTAAGGTAGCAGTGAGTGAGGTTACCTAGGGGAAGAGAGGGATATATATATAATTTTATATATATATATATATATATATATATATATATATATGTATATATATATATATATAAAATTTTCTTTATTTACACTTTTTTCTTTTCTTTTCTTCTTTTTTTTTTTTGGTTTTTTTGAGACAGGGTTTCTCTGTGTAGCCCTGGCTGTCCTGGAACTCACTTTGTAGACCAGGCTGGCCTTGAACTCAGAAATCTGCCTGCCTCTGCCTCATGAGTGCTGGGATTAAAGGCGTGCACTACCACGCCCGCCCAGCTTTTTATTTGCATTTCAAATGTTATCTCCTTTCTTAGTTTTCCCTCCAAAACCCCCCTTGCCCCTCCCCCTGCTCACCAACCCACCCACTCCTGCTTCCTGGCCCTGGCATTCCCCTATACTGGGGCATAGAACTTTCACAGGACCAAGGGCCTAAGAGAGGGCTTCTTATAGCCAAGGAAATAGAAGAATCGTTACAGGACGTTCACAGAGCCTGGCCTGTCTGTCTCTCCGTGTCACCACTAACCCACACATAAGACCTGAGCGATTTCTTAGTACCTGGCTACATTCAAACCTGGACTGACTCCCTGTCATAGATCAAGTGTGAGAATATTCTTTCAGAAACAGCTTCCCTTCTCCTAATCCCGTACAACTTCACTCAAAATAGTTACCAGGGAAAACTCAAGCATGGCCATAAGGGTTATGCTCTTGTACAGAGGTAATTCACTCAAACGAAACACAAGCACTTGTCAGCCTCGTTTACCAATCATAAAATCAAGGTGTGTGGCTGAGCAAGTTTTTGATTCATAAATTAACTTGCTTATATCACATCAGAAATGTTTACGTCACTACAAATTAAATCACACGCAATGATGCATTGACATGTCTGGGAAAGGATAAAAAGAAATAAAATCATGAGTGCTCATGTTTGTGAGGATGCTGGTAAATATATTTGCATACATACACTTTCAGGCTTCCCCTTCTAATCCAGATTAACGGTTCCTTCAAGTATGCTTGAAGCACCAGTCCGTCCTATGGAATATACACTACCTCATAAGCCCTCTGAGGAAGCCTATAAAGTTAGCACTTACCTTAACATTGTTACTTATTGGAAACTTAAATAAAAGGTGCATAGCTTACACAAATTTCCAAATGTCACCAAAATAACCGATGGGAAAACTCAGAGCTTAGGCTCAAATTGGCCGGATATTCAAGTGTGTACACGCCTGCTCAGCCAGGAGCCACCCTTGCAAGCTAAAAGAACCAGCTCCACGGAGGTGAGAGAAAAACAGAAGGTGGGGACTGGCTATGTAAGCAGGGTGTGGCTGTTAGTCTTTCTCAGGGTCTATTCGAAGCCATCGCTCAGCAGGCAAACAGGGAAAGAAGGCGTGGGTGGTTTGGCCCCAGAAAGGTGTCTTGTGTGCACCGTAAGTCCACAAGTGGCTCAGGAGACTGGAGCTGGAGGAGGAGTACCCTTTCAGAATCAGCCCGGGCTGTCTGTCAAGCCTGTCTCCTAAAGGTAAGCATAACAACAGCAACCAAAGAAGAAAGAAGATAACAAACCCCCAAGCCAACCTCCAGAAATCCCAGTGAGTCTGTACAGGGCTGCCTAATTAAATTGCAACTGCCCAAATGCTGCTAGCAAGCTGGCACAGTTTGACGTGGAAGAGACAAATACCGTGGGTGTAGCAGGGTAGAGGTATGAAGAGGGGAGGCAGCGGAGCCCAAATTCTCCATGTGTAGACTGTGAGTCACCTGTTGTCAACTCTCAAAGTCGGGTGCCTGGGATGTACTCTAAAAATTCTTTCTGCATAGTTGAAGACCTCTGTACCTGCCTGCCCAGAGGCTGAGACCTGCTCCACCAAGCTCTGGAAGTATGCCCTCTGCTGGCCGTTTATGTAGTTTTTCGACCTGAGACTCACCTCTTCAACCAATCACATGCAGACAGTATCCCCTGGTTTATCTCAGGACAAAGAAGCCACATTTTGGGTCCCTTTTCAGAAGAGAGGTCTACACTACTGGACCCAAAACTACCTTTGAGGAGTTTTTCCTACAGCCTGTGCCTTAGGTTCTGCTAGCTATATTTCCTCAACCCCCCCCCTTTTTTCTTCTGACAAAATTTATAGGTGATTCCTAGTACATGCAGCCTGACATTTGGTGTTCATTAAGAAGCAAAGGCTTAGCTAGCTCAGTCAGCTGCCATCGAGATGTCATGATGCAGGGGTGGTGGCACATACTTAGGGCCACAGAAGTTGGGAGGTAGAGGAAGCCTGAGATATCTGAGACCTACTCTCACTTAACCAACCAACCAACCAACCAACCAACCAACCAACCAACCAACCAAAAGCATATAATAGCATTCATGGAAAATACGAGAAACCTACTTAACTTCAGTGAGAGGGGTTCAGAAATACAAGACATCCACAGGACAAACCACATGGAGGGTGAGTGAAGCCCGTCATAATGTCAGACAGATCGCACTTGACTTTCATAAATCCAGATTGGAATCGCTGGATGCTTTCAGACCATATTAACACACCAAGAGCAGCAGAACAGAAGAAAAACTACAGACTACTATCTCCCCCAAAGAATTCTGAGGTTATTAANGAAATACAAGACATCCACAGGACAAACCACATGGAGGGTGAGTGAAGCCCGTCATAATGTCAGACAGATCGCACTTGACTTTCATAAATCCAGATTGGAATCGCTGGATGCTTTCAGACCATATTAACACACCAAGAGCAGCAGAACAGAAGAAAAACTACAGACTACTATCTCCCCCAAAGAATTCTGAGGTTATTAAGCTCTTAGCCCTAGGGATGGAGATGTATATTGTTTCGGTCCAAGTCACTCTTCCTCAGGGAAAGTACTGCCTTCCATCAAACCACATCTAATCCTGACCTTGATTTCTCTCCTTTGTTTTGATCACAGTGATGGAGGAAGAGTTAAAGACAGAAGAAAAAAATAAATAGAAAAAAGTGTTTCTCTGTAGTTATTAGACATGATAAAGAAATTCGTGGAAAGGGAGGAGACCAGATGCAGCGTAGAGTCAGAGGGTTCGTCTGCCATGATCCTTCAAGTTCATGGAGCATTGCCAGCTGAGCACTGCTAGATACCATACATGCATGTGAGCACACACATGTGTGCATATGATGTATCCCTGTAAGGTGCTATCTATCTATTATCCATCTACTTAGACACACAGAGAAAGGGGAGAGGCTCCCAAGAACAACCTCACCATGATGGAATAGGGTTGGCTAGTTTTAAAAAAAGGAAATGGGGAGGGGCATCCAGAAAAGATGAGACCCCCCCCACATACAAATCGCATGGGTATATATATATATACATACATTTTAATCTAATTATGTGGATGAGAAATATGGAGGCAATGGAAAGAAAAAAGATAATGAGCCTGTGCTACATTAAAAATGACTGTGGAGAAAGTCAGACCCTCCAGGAACTCTTTGAACTCTGGACCCTGCTTTACCTTCTCCCACAGGCCTTAGGACCTCAGGCAAAAAGGATAGGTCACAGAGGAAAAGAAGGACACACACACACACACACACACACACACAAAATACTCTACCTCATGCAAAAAAAATTGGCTCAATACAATTTGTCAAATTAAATGGAAATTTAAAACCTTCTAGAAAAGGAAGAACATTTTTGTAGTCATGAGTAGAGTTGTCTTAAAAAGAATAATCACTAAAAAGAGATAAATTTGGTATGTCCAAAATCTTTTAATTTTCTTTTGGAAAGATACCATTAAGAAAACAAAGGAAAGGGCTGAAGAGATAGCTTAGTCAGGGAAGTGTTTGCCTCGAAAGCACAAAGACTTTAATTCAATCTCTGGAACCCATGGCAAACTTCTGGCCATGGTGACATAGACTAGTGATCTCAATGCTGGGGAAAGGAGACAGGGGGACCCTTGAGGCTCATTGGTCAGCAAGTCCAGTCTAATTAGTTAGCTCCAGGCCAATATGAGATGTTTATCAAAGGGTGTGAATAGGTTTAAAAAGAATAACATTTGAGGTTGTCTTCTGACCTATATGTATGCTCACTGCCACAAACCTGATCTCACACACACACACACACACACACACACACACACACACATCCAATAATATGAGCAAATTGCATCTAGGAAGCTGATGCTTTCAAAGCACGTATCTAATAAAGAACTGCATTCAAAATGTACCAAAAAACAAACAAAAAAACACTAAAAAATTCAGTAAGAAAACAAACATCTCTCTTTTTTTTTCTTCTTAAGAAGAAGTGAAACAATTCAAAGAAACTTGAGAGGCAAATGACACATTGGAAAAAAAAAGTTCAATATCATTAGTCATGAAGGAAACAAAAAAATGAAAACTATGATGATGTATCATTATACATCCATTAGAAGCCTTAAACCAAACAAGAACAAAGAAACAGAGGAATGACAAAGAAATGGTTGGCTTTCATTTCCAACTTGACACAACTAGGACGACCGAAGAAAAGACTATCAATCCGCAGGGGATTGTCAGCATTGATTTGGCCTGTGGTAATTGTCTTAAGGTGACTGATGAGGGAAGGCCCACCGTGGGCAGCACCATTCTCTACTCAGGGGAATCATGACCAGTGAAATCATTGAGCACAAGCCAGCCAGCAAGGAAGTGAGCTCTCATCTATTTACTTCTCTTTGCTCTTGACTGGATGTGACTCAAGAGGCTGCTTCAAATTCCTGTCACTTCCAGCGATGGATCCCAACATGGAATTATGAACTAAACCCATTTTCCCATTGGTTTCTTTTTGTCAGTCAGGTTTTGATTTTAACAGTTTTGTTTGTTTGTTTGTTTGTTTGTTTCTTCACAGCTGCAGAGATGAAAGGAAAACATGTACCAAATGCTGTGGGGAATCCAGGATGAGTAGAACTTCCACACATTGCTCCTAGGAATGTGAAATAGTACAACCATTCTGAGAAACAATTCAGTGCTTTCTTGGAAAGTTTAGCCTACCAGAAGCAATGATCCTTACTGTGCTCCTTACCAAGGGAAGTAAAAGCATATCCACACAGAGGCGTGTATAGAGCTGCATGTAGCAGCCCAATTCACCACAGTATGAATCTGAAAACACCTAAAGAGTCATTCCCTAGGGAACAGTTAAACACACTTCTGTCATCTAAGATCTATACAGAGGACTACTACTTGCTACATCCACTCCAGTAGTGACCCCCTGACAGGCTGTAAAGTCTGAGCGCAGTCCCAAGGCAAAAAGCTCATGGAAACTTAGTCTCCTGGAATTGTGGCATCCTGTAAAAAGAATCCTCCAACGTCTTGCTTTAGTTGGTAAACAGATCTGTGTGCTTTCCTTTAATATTGCTTCATTATAAGTGCTCCTAAGGATTCATATTTTGAGTTAGATTCTAGGCAGCCCTTGATCCAACCTTGAGCATGTATAGCTAAGTCACTGCCCTACATAGGAATTCACCACTACCTAGGAATAAGGAAGTTTGCGACCTGAGAAGGAACCAGACTAGATACTTAGAACTATAGCTAGCTGAGTTACACCCAGATACAAGTATTTACAATGGCCTAGGGGGAAGGTGGACTATGGCAAGGGCAGGAAGCCCTTGCCCCTGGCTTCTAAGCTGACCTTACGTGGAATTGTTTTTGATCCCAGTTGTTAACCTTGAATCTTATCCCTTGAATCTTATCTTGCCAGTCCTTTCCCACTTGCATTACTGTTTTGTTATCTTGCTGGTGTGTCACCTAACCTCCCCATTTTCTTCTGTATAAAAGTCTGATGCTCAATTTGACATTACATTCAGATCCACACTTCTTCGCGTAGTGTCTGTTTGTCACTCGCCAAATCTTTGCCCACTTCGCTCCAGAGAACTCAACACACACAGATAAGGGATCCAGAGGGTCTGTGGCAACTACTAACCAATAACAAAGCGGGGGGAGGGGGGGACCGTTAAGTGCCACGATGCATGGGTTCATCCTGAAAGTATTGTGCTGGATGTGAGAAACCACACACAAAATACGAGAGATTCTAGAAGATTCAAAAGTATAGGGTCAGAAATCAGATCACCAGCTTCCAGGGGCTGTAACAGGGTAGATCTTCTACTATGAAACACAAGATAATATTCTCAAGTAAAGAAAACAGTCCATTTCTTTCAATACAAACATCTGCAAGAGGGAAATTAGCCCTTAGGCAGGTGATGAGGGAGAGGACAGGCCCCTTAGGTGGTTACTGCTAGCTGAGGCTGAGCAGCTAAGGGTGTCCGTACTGATAATGTTTGTTAGAACTTATCAAGCAATCCCTGAAAAGGAAGATTTTTCATAAATGTTTTCATCTCAATAAAGCTGCCTAGAAAAGACCCTCATAATGAAGGCCAGGTTAACAGATCTGCCTGTGGACTATGGATGGCTTCTTTCCCTCCTGTCTACAGTTGTTGGAATTTTCCCTCCCTCTCCCTGGAATCCCTGCTGTGAACCAGAAGCAAGAGGCTAACTTGTGTTGTGTTGTGTGTGTGGGTGGGTGGGTGTCTTCACACTAGTCCAGCTCAGCTTTTGACGTTAATTTGGACAAATCACTAAGTCCCTCTCAATCCCTCAATCCTGTTGCAAAGTGAAGAGTTTGCACTTGCTTCCAGTTTGTGGAGAACAGGAACAAAACTTGTTCAGCCCACTGTTTACACAGAGTGGAGGCCTGCAGAGGTGTTCCCCCAAGCATTAATCCCCAGGAGTCTAACAAAGCTACATACACTATTTATGGATGAGGTCAGGGGAGAGTAGCTTTTCGTACCCCACATCAGTAGACTAGGTACTATTGTGTTTGGAGGTGACCCAGGTCTCCTATACAAAATAACAGGGGAAGGCCCTCCACCTAGGTTACAGGGCTCTCTGTCCCTGAAGAACTCAGCCTTGAAAACATTCAAGGCTGCATAGTTCTGCAAACAAGACAGCTCAGGAGTGGGATTTTTGTGCCAACTACCAGAGCCTAAATTCCCATTCCACCATTTAGCCTCTGTGTGGCCTCGGGTATGATAGTGAGCTCCACGAAGCCATGGTTTCTCCCTTAGTAAAACAAAGAAACAAGCAGCACGGACAAGGCTGCTGGCTTGATTAAAAGAATCAGTATGTGTCAAGTTCTCAGAACAGTGTAACAAGCACTTAATTAGTGCCGGTTACTATTATTTAATTTGACTTAATTTGAACACTGCCGTGGCAACTCTTGTGAGTCCTGACAGATGTGGAGCTTTCTTTCCTAATGCTCAGTGCCAGAAGGTGCTACACCTTGGGGTGAGGGGGCAAGGTGTTCTTTTTTTACCTGTCCCTTTCTAAAAGAAGGGATGGAACCTTTGGGTTAATTGGAATCCAAGACTTTGAAACTAAACTGTACTTATCAAAAGTCGATTGTGCAGAGTAAAGAGGAAGAGATAAATAGGACACACTCCTTTGCAATGCTTATGTAGTGGCTACACCACCTTCAAAGTACTGCACGCAAGCCAATTTCTATGGGGGTGGAAACAAGGTACAAAGTCCCTCCCATATGGACTGGAGTGGGACTTGCTGGTGTCTGGGGAAAATTACAAATGAGCTCCTTGCTGTTCGCATCAGAGCCAACTGGGGCAGTTTTTAATCTGGACCAATTTTACGGATCAAAAAACTAGTCTTTCCATGGGATGTAAATGAGCCCACAAGGAAAATTTGCCCTGAAGTTTATGAAGTAGCTGTCATGTTCATCCAAACAGCTTTCCAACCTAAAATCCATTGTCTGGATAAAATTATGAAGTAATTTTTTTTTAAAAAAAAGCCTTTCTTAGGCTAAAGATGGTCTAAATAGTCCTTCTACCTTGGCGAGGCCAAAAACATCTAAAAGGAAGTTTTCAAAAATCACTGCTCCCACCCACCCACCCACCCCAATACTTCAAGTAAAGGCAAAGAAAGCAACAGGAGCTATTGTTGTTGTGAATATCTGAACAAGATGCTGAGTGGACCAGGGAGAAATGTTTTTTAGGAGAGGAAGGACCAAAACCAATACAAAATGAAGAGGCAAATGGGGGGAAACGTGTGAGCAATTATATACAACACGTTTTACATCCTGCTTCAATGGACTGAAGTCTACCCTCAAAGAACCCTGCATATGTCGCACAGGCTAAGAGCCATAAACGTATGCATGTGCTATTCAAACGTGGTTAGATGGTTTTGTGTGCAGAAACCTACAGAGGGCCAGCGATCCTAGAATGGTTTTCTTGAGCAAGAAAGTTCAAAGGCTCCTCTGATTGAGATTCTGGAAGGTGTATGAAGATGCAAGAAGACGATTTAATATGATTCTGCCTTGGGTGGCTGCTGTTGCCTCCCCAATGAGCTGGACAGTGTGAATTCGTTCTGAATCTGAATGTGTTGTGGAAGCTGAGAATGATCCTCAATGTTAAATCAGGTAAGGGATACAGGTGATCACAGAGCCCGAAGACTGAGATATCTCCTAGGATCAAAGGCCAGACAGAACCCGGAGCAGTAAGAAATATTTGAACATGCAAATGGGAACCTGTCAAGATTATTTTGTTTACACTCTGATACATTTTCCTGGTTTGTCTCTTGTAGAAACATTTGGGAAGGCAGACTCCACTTTCTGTGAGGTTTTGCAAGCTGAATTAAAATAGTTAGATTGTTTTCCATTGTTCAGAAGACATAATTAATCCCATAAGACAACCCCCCACTTGTAAAGTAAGCTAAGAAAAAGCAGATTTTTTTTTTCACAATTCTAAATATGGTCCCGGCCAACAAAGAATAAAAATCGTTACCCAGAAGCAACGCTAGGAACTTTATTATTTAAACTGTTCTACTTTCCCTCATGACACAGCCAAATCAATGTTGATAAAAACATACTTTTTACCTAGAGGAAATGTGAGTTTTTTTGGTGTTGCCTTCTCTCCGATTCTTTGTACTAGCTAGCCTACAGTGCATATATATCTTTGTTTGAACAGCAGTGCTAAGACAGGAGTTCTAAAAGAGATCATCAGGTTAACCCACTGTGGGCTGCTTTCTGCACAAACAGCCTGGGGGCTGCAAGAGAATCCCAACAACAGAGAAAGTGCAGGTCCCTACCCAGTGCTTAGACAGGACCAGAGCCAGGAAGGGGGGGCTCGGCAAACCTTCAGACACTCAACAGGAAATGGCTGGGCTCTAAGCAATATGAATCCAATAAGATGTTCAAAGAAGCAGGAGGAGCTGTTGAAAGTCCTCTGCTGCGCTCTCTCAGTCCTGTGTAACAGAGACAGAACGATAGCTGCCCCCCCCCCAACTTTTCGCAGTCTGTGGTTCTACACAGAGCCCACCACCTCCGCTAGCTCTGGAAAACAAATCGTTTCTTTTAACAAACAATATCCGTGGGACTGCCTGGGCTGGGGGAGGGCGAGGCTCGTGCCTCGGCTGAGCTCTGCGCATAGCCTAGGCAGGCTGAGCCCACGCCGGTGAGCTGAGAGCCGCTGCCTGCTCTGCGAACCCCACCAAAGGCAGGGACCGGGGTGCTCCGGGCACCACGGCTCGGGGCGCATTGAGCGCTTTACCTGATTTTCGCAGAGCCGTTCGGAGTGACACGGCGCCGGGTGGGAGACTGCAGGCCAGGAGCAAGAAATGGAGCGAGAAGGTTGAGATTAAATCCATCTCACCGACGGTGTCTGCAAAGTTTCACCAAGTCCCGGGCGCGCAGGGAAAGGGCGTCTCCTGGGGGACGCGAGGGACGCCAGTGACGCGAAGATGAGAAGGTGGGGGACCCAGGGAGCTGAACCAGGAGCCACTCCGGAGTCCGAGGAGGCAAGGCAGCAGTTGGGAAGCTGGCGCGCTGGAGCGGAGCGGGCTCGCAGCGGCAAGGCTTTTCGGGGCTGGGGAGTGGACGCTGAGAGCCGAGGGGAGGGACGCACTGGCCGCCGGAGGGAGGGCGGCTCGACCCACAGGAGATGGAATTACAATCTAGTGGAAGAACGAGGGGCAGGGTCTGAATCAATTCACTCCGCGCCCACCTCCGGCGCAGACAGCCCCCAGCTCAGCCCTTCCCCGTGGGTGACCTAGATTGGGGGCCAGGGTGGGACCGACTTCGACACTCGCCCAGAGTTCCTTGACTCAGACTGCGGGCCCAGGTTCCTCGGCTGGATCCTAACCCTGAACTTTTGGCTTGGTGCCTCGGTTTCTCTGTCTGGACCTTTCTTCCCCCATACCCCTCTAGGTGGCTTGCACCCAGTTTAAACCACTTTTCCTAACACCTCAATGGTTACTCTACTCTGTAGAGAACTCTGGAGGAAGCACTAGGGAGGAGTTGTAATTTTCAAGCGGGAAGAGGAGGGCGGGGCTGACCAAGTCTTGGGTGCTAAGAAGATAAATGGGATTTAAGGCTCACAGATGGAGAGGCGAGGCTAGGCCACTCAGAGGCAAAGGCCAAATGAAGATTAGGGACTGGTGCCCGGGGGCCAGGTCCCCTCCTGGTGGTGGGTGGCAACTTTAGACACCCCCAGCCCGAAAAAGAGAAAAAAGTCCAGGTACTTGTGGCAAAGTTTAACTTCTTTGGGGCTAAGAAGGTCCTCTGTAAAGGGGGCCCTTGTGGCCAAGCTGGTACCGGGGAGTAGGGGCAATGTAGGAGTCAACATTTAGCTCCCCAGCTGAGGAAAGACCCCCTCTCTTCCCAAGCGATCTGTGCAGCTGGCTGGAGTTTACAGTACTGCCCAAAGGGTGTGAGCTCCCGAGCAAACTGGCGTTCTGACCTCAAGCCTTCGTGAAAACAGATACAATAAATAAACTAAAAGGAAAACGAGCCCTCGCTGGAATCCGGGAAAAGATCAAAGGCCCTAGGAAGTGCCCCGCAGATAGAAACTGCGGTCACTGGCAAAGGTCTGCGGGTGATCACCAAGCCGCACCTGGCAGAGCAGCTTCCTGGCCCCTTCTTGTTAACCTTCCATTAGGAGAGCTGAGTGTTGTCCTGTGATTTCTATCCTGGATCTTCCCCCACCACTCTCCCCCCCCCCAATGAACCTAATCCTGTTAGCAAGGTTAGAATATAGTTCCTTACACGTTGGTATTTTCAGGTGTGTTATTGTTCCATAAATAAATTCAAATTTCTCCTCAACTTGAGTAGCTGAAGTCTGAGTCCAGGGCCACTGGAGTTTCTTAAACGGAACTAGTGCAGGAACGTCCAGACTGCACTACATTTATGAGGTGAAACTACGTAGGGAAACCAGGCAAGGTGACTCTGCAGAGATATGTTCTGTTACACTACAGTAGACCCATAGGATCACTGAGGCCACTAAAGGTCATCNCCCCCCCCCCCCCCCCCCCCCCCCCCCCCCGTTCTGGATCAGACAACTCTTATGGATGCTGACTTTCGACACTGGAGGTCTTGGCGTGTCCTGAAGCAAGCCATTGCCCTAATGCAGAATTGTCCCTCCTTGTTCTTCTCTTTCTCACTTAAAAATGACTCCCTCTCATGGCATTGGGTCAGAGGCTGAGCCAGTCCTTGGTTAGAGCCCCACCCCTGACACTAGATATGATATTCTACCATACAGGTGCCTAGCATAACTGTCATCAGAGAGACTTTACCCAACAATGGAAGGAAACAGATGCAGAGACCCACAGCCAAACATTAAGTGGAGCTTGGGGGATCTTGTGGAATGGGAGGAGACAGACTGAAGGAGCCAGAGGGGTCAAGGCCACCACAAGAAGACTTAAAGAATCAACTAACCTGGGCCCATAGGAACACATAGAGAATGAATTTGCCAACCAGAGAGCAACACAAGATGGACTTAGGCCCTCTGCAATATGCAACCGTTGTGCAGCTGGGTCTTCGTGTGGGACTCCTAAAGCAGGAGCTGAGCCTGTCTCTGACCACATTGCCTGCCTCTGGATCCCTTTCCTCTAACTGGGCTGCCCTGTCCAGCCTCAATAGAAGAAGATGTGCCGAGTCTTACTGCAGCTCGATATCCAAGGCTGATTGATATCCATGGATGGCTTCCCCTTTTCTGAGGAGAAGGGAAGGAAGGGATGCATTGGGGGAAAAGGGGAAGAGAAAGGGAGGGACTTGGAGGAGAGAAGGGAGGGGGAACTGTGATTGGGAAATTGTAGAGTAAATAATTTAATCAATATAAATAAATAAAGAAGAAAGAAAGAGAAATCCGATTGGCAAGTAACGAAAGCAGTGGATCTCTGGTGCACGGATTTCAGTAAATAGTAACCATGAGTGGTAAGACTAACATCTGTATGATGTCTCCTGAGTGCAGGACCCTCTTTAAAGTGCCTTTAATCCCCATAGCAACCACACCAAGAAGGTACACTGTTAGCGTTATCCCCATTTCACAGCCAAAAAGACTGAACCAGGGAAAGGCTGCATAACCCACCCAAACTCATGCACCCCCCATCCCCCGCAAAAAAAGTGCAGAACTGACAAGAAATTCAGACCTTCTACTTCCAGAGCCGAGAGAGTTCCAGAGCTTCCAAGGGATAACCAGGAGAGCAACTCCAACTGGAGATTGGGGAGTTTCACCTCAGGCTCTGCTTGGACATGTATTCCCCAAATGAATGGATGGCGGCCATAACAAAATTTTCATGGGAGAGTGCTAGTGGTGTGCAATTTATTTTGTTTTGCTTTTCTAGGCAGAGCTTCACTACCTGGAACTCACTGCCTAGGCCTCTGTGGTCTGGAAATTGAAGTCTTCCTTCTTTAGCCTTCCCAAGAGCTGGAATAATGACAGTTTGTGCCACCGGGTCTAGTTCTACTTTTAATTTTATATTAGCTAATGAAATGGCACCATGGAATTCCATCACCCCTCCATACTCTGCCACCCAGTATTGTGTCTTTTTAAGGCCTGTTTGCTAATTTTGCAAACAAGGGTTTTAGCATACTGGCTCTCTGCTAGACAGGAGCTAACATCTGTCTCTTCCTATTCAACCATGTTCCAGATAGTCCTAGCTGACTGAGAAAACAGGTCTTCTTTTCCCAAGGGTCCTCCCTTCTTTCTTTCTTGAAGGCCTCACCTTTAAGTCATGTTTTATTTCTGAGGCCCTTACATACTCTTGGTGCTGGGGCCAAAGACATAAAACTTTCTTTGTGGGAATTTGACTGTTACAAACATAAGATGAGCTTTAGAAGGAACCCATCCTTTTCCTTTGCAATTAAAATCACATTCCCTCAAGGTTCTACTCCTTCCAGTTTGACAAACAGCTCACAGCCCTTGTAAATCTAGCCAAAGACAAAGGAGACACTTGACTTTCACCCTCTTCATGCCTTCAGGGTGGGGGTGGAAACTAACAGTGGCAAAAATTACTTTGAATCTTTTGTTTTGTTTTTAAAAAAAAGTGTTTAAATTCTCTGGTGATTTAAACTCAATTAATGGTATAACCCGCAGGCGAATGGCCTTGCCTACCTTCCTCAGTATCATGGGATGAAGATACTGACTTCTGCCCCATGAATAGATACAAAGAAAAGAAAGGAAACCATATCAATTATGGGATGTTTGGTGATACTCTAAATGAAGGTGATGGATGTTCAGAAAGAAAGAAAAAATGTGTCTGGGTTTTATTGACAATGTTTATTAAGCAGATTGGACAGTAACGAGGTGTCCTTTTACCTTTCCTCTCTCAAAAGTCACTAGGTGTTTTGAGTGGCTTTCTATAGATACTCCACAAATTTTTTTTTAAAAAAGCCCATATGCTTGTGTTTATCTCAAATGAGAGCAGCTTCTGCATGGTTATGAATCCGCAGACCCTTCCAAGTCAGCAGATCTGCTGCCTCTTCACTAACATCGGAATACTATTCTACTGCATGATGTGTGATTTGTTTGTTCTCTGATCTTTTGTTTTCTGTTGTATCATGATCAAGCTGCTGTGAATGACCTTGGATGTAGAACCATGGGTTCATGCTATAACAGACTACAAGGTTCATTTCTAGATGAGCCCATGCTCAGTCAAAGGCAGATGCTTCCAATTTTAATAATTTGGCCAAAGAGAATTGTGCTTTGGCAAATGAGAGATCAGCGTAACTATTTCTACAAACTCACACTTAACATAATATCTTTTCAAATTTGACTTATCTGTTATATGTGTGGCATGCACATGGAAATTTAACATATAATGTATATAAGAGTGAAAAGCACAAGATATCCTGTCTGAAGAACTATATATAGGAAGATGAGAACATTGTAATGCCCCCACGATCAAGAAATAGATCCTCAAATGGATGTATTTGGAGGATATCATCCTTAGTGAGGTAACCCAATCACAAAAGAATTCATTGGATATTCGCTCACTGATAAGTGGATATTAGCCCAGAAACTTAGAATACCCAAGATACAATTCGCAAAACACAAGAAAATCAAGAAGGAAGACCAGGGTGTGAATACTTCATTCCTCCTTTGAATAGAAAACAAAATATCCAGAAAGGAGTTACAGAGACAAAGTTTGGAGCTAAGACAAAAGGATGGACCATCCAGAGACTACCCCCACCGGGGAATCCATCCTATAATCAGTCATCAAACTCAGACACTATTGCATAGGACAGCAAGAGTTTGCTGAAGGGACCCTGATATAGTTGTCTCATATGAGGCTATGCCAGTGCCTGGCAAATATAGAAGTGGATGCTCATAATCATCTATAAGATGCAACACAGGGCCCACAATGGAGAAGCTAGAGATAGAACCCCAGGAGCTGAAGGGGTCTGCAACCCTAGAAGAGGAACAACAATATGAACTAACCAGAACCCCCAGAACTAGTGTCTCTAGCTCCATATGTAGCAGAAGATGGCCTAGTCGGCCATCATTGGGAGGAGAGGCCCCTTGGTATTGCAATCTTTATATGCCCCAATACAGGGGAATGCCAGGGCCAAGAAGTGGGAGTGGGTGGGCAGGGGAGCAGGACGCGGGAGGGGAGAGGGAACTTTCGGGATAGCATTTGAAATGTAAATTAAGAAAATATTTAATTAAATAAATAAATAAAAGAAAGAAATAGATCCTCCGGGGACCCATCAAGACCTATTATTCACTCTTCTCTCATCTAGATTCCTAAGAGAGAATTCAGACACCCCCCCACACACACACACTCTCTCACTCACAGATAAAACTAGATCACCAAACAAAACAGCATCACTTCCTCCATCTCCAGCATCCATTGAGAATGGGTCCCATTATGTGGCAACTTCTGTGATAAGAATGTAAACAATGTATCACAGAAAATACAAACAAAATAACAAAAGTATAATACAAATGGATCCGGGAGGAGCTGTTTGTACTGGGGTAGGAAAATGGTTGCACAGTTCCTTAAAACAGAATACTAGAAGCATACCTGAGAGCAAGCACCATGGCATGGGTGACATGTGCTACTTTAAGATGCATGGCCATCTTTGTGGCCCCAATTGCATCCCTCCAAAATTAATATGTTGGTGCCTCCAAATCCCCATGGTTGTTCTCGGAGAAGAAGGTTTTATAAGGCAGTTAGAGTTAAGGAGGTGGCAGAGCTAGGTGCCTAATCCAATAAAACTGTGGCATTATAAAAAGACATGTCTGCAATCTCAGCACTTACGAGTCAGAAACGTGAGGCAGCTAAGTCTACACAGCAAGTTTTAGGCCAGCTATAACTATGTGCTAAAAAGAAGAGAAATAAGAATAAGAATAAGAATAAGAATAAGAATAAGAATAAGAATAAGAATAAGAATAAGAATAAGAATAAGAGGAAGAGGAAGAAGACAAAGAAGAGGAAGAGGAAAAGGAAGAAGCCCCCCCCTCTTCCCTCCCCTTCTCTTCTCCCCTTCACTCATTGCTTGTTAGAACATACTAAGAAAGTGGTCAACTGTAAACCAGAGTTCTTTCCAGAACCCACCCATGCCGGCTCCAGTACACTGTTATTGTTTAGGCCACTCAGCATATGGTACTTTGTTACAACAACATAAGAAGACTAATACATCATCAGTCTCATTAAAGTCTAAACCATGATTATGTCTATAATAGGATTTTCCAGAACAGTCCTGGGCTTATTCCTGGCAAATTTTCATTTATGGATAGTATATTGTATAACCTTTTTAAGAATCGTTAGCCAAGGTCATGAACACATCATTCCATGTTTTCTTCTGAACATTTTAAACTTACCTTCCACATTTAGACTTACATACATAGAGCGTGAAACGAGATAATGTTTGAGTCTTTAAAAAAAAAAAAAAAACCTGGAAGCTTCCTTCTGACTCAAGTGTGGGGAGGTTTATCTCCACAGTGTAAGGCTTCAGTCCTGGGCTCACACTAACGGCTAAAACAGGGACTCCCTTTCAGCATTATCTTGCTGGCATATGCTATAGTGTTTATTTTGGTGGCTGATTATGGGAGGGATCCCTGGCAGCCGCCATCACTGGTTGGTCCATCCTTCTGATTCAGCTTCACACATGATCTCTGTAACTCCTTCAGTGAGTGCTTTGTTCATGATTCTAGGTAGGGGCACTGAGACCACATTTTGAACTTCATTCTTCTTGAGATTCATGTGTTTAGTAAGTTGTATCCTGGGTAGTCTAGGCTTCTGGGCTAGTATCCACATATCAGTGAGTACATGTTATGTGAGTTCTTTTGTGATTGGGTTACCTCACTCAGGATGACACCCTCCAGATCCATCCATTTGCCTAGGAATTTCATATANCCCTATAGGTGGAAGAATAACATGAACTAACTAGTTCCCCCTGCGCTCATGTCTCTAGCTGCACATATGGAAGAAGATGGCCTAGTTGGCCATCATTGGGAGGAGAGGCCCCTTGGTCATACAGACTTTATATGCCCCAGTACAGGGGAACGCCAGGGCCATTATGTGGGAGGGGGTGGGTAGGGGAGCAGGGCGGGGACGCGGGAGGGTAAGGGGAAATTTCTGGATAACATTTGAAATGTAAATGAAGAAAATATCTAATAAAGAGAAAAAAATTAAAAAAAAAAAAAAACCTGGAAGCTTCCTTCTGACTCAAGTGTGGGGAGGTTTATCTCCACAGTGTAAGGCTTCAGTCCTGGGCTCACACTCATGGCTAAAACAGGGACTCCCTTTCTCACCAGGGACCAACCAAATAGGCGGGAATCCTGCATAATGCTTTGGAGAATACAGGACCAACCATCCCCAAACAACTTTCTCATCAGACTTCGGGTGTTCTGAAAACTTCTACCATTTAAAATACATCTCGATTTAAATAAATGTCTTGTTTAAAGAACACAAAATAAAGAGAGGTAGATGAACAGCTTTGAAGAACCCTTATCCACCTGTCTCTTTGTCACAAAATGGGCGCATTTTTTCTTGTGAAGAAAGGAAATTCCTATTAATATGATACCATTAGCCTAATAGTGAGGACTAATTTAGCCTTAAATTAGTTGTCTCATAGGACAGTAACTCCAGAATCTACAGAAGATAGGATACTCATTGTTCACAGTGATGGGGAAAGAGAAATGTGTGTTGGGTAAGGTTCAGAATGCAAGATCTGGTTAGCAAAACCCTGGAAGCAACACATATACAGGAAGACTGAGTACATACCTTAAGGAAAACAATGGAACCCATGAAGCTACCTAAAACTAAACCAGAACAACAAGCAAATGAACAAAGTAGACAAAACAGAACCAGAGGAGAAATCCGATGTTAGTGGTTGTGAGTTGATGAGTATACAGTGAATGGAGGAAATTAGTGGGGCTTTTTCTTTCCTTATTAATGCTCACAGTTTAATCTAGGGAATATCTTTATTTGGGTCTAAGAAAAAATGTGAATGTCCTTTAACAGGCTAGAGGGCAATCCAGGTAAAGGACTGGGTAGGATAGGAGGAACAAAGCTGAATGAAATACCAAGAGAAAGATTCAGACCTGAGCATCTTAGGAGAAGGAGGAAATGAAGCACATAAGATGTGCACTCCCAAGGGGGAGGTGGACCAGAAGAGCAGACCTCATAAACCGTGTCATTCTGTCCAGAGCTGCCAACTTAGACATGCAAGAAACAGAGACAAGCTGCCCTCTTCCCGACAGCCCAGGGATCCTGCCGTATGATAAGTTTGTAGATATTGAGGGATGCTTCAAGGACATCTGGCCTCTCATAGCTGCTAGGCACACATGGCACAGCAAAACACGGGGTGTGGGGAGGGCGTCCAAAGTTGTTACATTCAACCGAGTGTCCCTTCCTAAAAGGCATCCACGTGGAGAGCTGGCTTGCAATTGCAAAATTCGGGTCTCAATTGTGAAAGACACAGCAGCTCCGAAGTCTCTAGGGACTGGAGGTCAGGAGATCCGTACTCTCTTCCCAGCCCTGCCACTGATTGTCAGAAGGGGTTTACTGATTCCACTGACCCCTCAAGACCTTATTTTTCTCGGCTATAAAGTGAAGACATCAGAAAAATGATGTCTCGGCTTTGACCTAGACATTGCAGTCTCAGCTTCCACAAAAGAGCCCCCCCCCAACCCCATCAGATCAGACAGCTGTCACTGGTTAAAAGCAAAGGAAGTCCAGCTCGAGGTCTATTTTCAGAAAGCCCTGAGGTTTGGAAAGCCATTGACTTGCCAAAAGTGAAATAAAGTACAAAAGAAAATGAACTGTAGGCACACACATCACATAGTAATCACAGGACCAAAGCCATCCCTGTCTCTGCAAAGGGTCGAGGAAGCCAAATCACAATTTCCAGTCAGCCTATATCCAGTCTACCCACACAGCAGAAATGGGATGCTGGGAGGCAGGGAAGGAAGGTGGGAAGAGCATACCTCCAGTGTTGGAGGCGAAGCCTAGGAAGCGAGAGAACACAGGCTTCCTTTTTGAGTTATTTGGCAATGGTGCTAATAAATATGGATTTTTTTTCTGATGCCAAGAGAAAACCCTGTGAAGATAATCAAAAGTACATTTTGCAAGCTGAGGTTGACTTTATTTTCATTTGTGTAGCTCCTAAAAGGAGGCCAATATGAACCAGGAAGTAGACTGAAAAAGATTGGAAAGTACAGCCAGACTTCCACATCCAGTGCTTCAATACCCTTGAAATTCACCCATCCTCAGCTGGGAAATACCCCCCAAACTGTCTATTTTGAAAATCTACTTCTTTGTTTTCTTTATTGTCAAAGCAACACATTATAACAACTGCTAACATAAAGTTTGCATTGTATTAGGTTTTTATAAGTAATCTAAGGATGATTTAAGTAGACGGAAGAATGTTTCATTGGTTTATGTTTATTTACTGTGGAATTTTATACAATGCACCTGACTAACTATGGGATATCTTAGAATCCATCCCTCATTGATACCGAGGGGTAATGAATAATTACTTGGTCTGAGAAGTGTTACCAAGTAGAAGATGTCAAGGAGGAAGAAAATGGCCAAATTCGAGGAGACTTACTTCAGGGAAAAGGGTGTGGGGCCAGAAAGATTCAAGAGAAAGGTGTTGTGTTCAAATGAGCCACCACAGGGTCATTTTCAAGAAACTTACCCAGAAAAGCAGCAGAGGCTGTCCTAGGTCTGTGGTGTTAAATGAATGACAATATGAAGAAAGATCAATGGTCAAGGATGAGAGAGCTAGCTTTCTTATTCCTGAACAATTGGGGAGTCATTTATATTTTCAAAGATGTGCTCATGGGACAAACGGGTATACTCTACAGACCACACAGTGGACATATGCCAAACGTTTACTTCATTTTGTCCTGTCACTGTCACAAGATAAATCTGCCCCAGACATGAAACCCCAGAAACACTGAGATGGCAAACAAGATCCGAAGCCAAGGCAAAGAACCAGACCACTTGTTTCCTACATGGCCCTAGAATAAAGATGAATCAGAGATTGAATCTTAGGACAATGAAAAACCTTTCAAAAGAGTAATAAGACAAAAGGTAAGGCTTCTCCAGGGTAGGCATAATGACTGGACCATTCAAATGGAATATGTGTACACAGAATACACCTACAACTAACTGGCAGAAGACACTATCTAGTCCCAGCTGTTGCTGAGAACGCTAGACCCATTCATATTTTCCAACAGCTTTAGTTATGTCTGTCTTAATTTATCCAGTATGCCTGATTTTCATGTTCTCTGTCCTTCTGTGTTGTTTGTTACTTATTATAGGCATCCGGGTGAGTCACATTGCTTCTCTGACATAGTTTTCCTGGGCTAAACTGGTGGGACACAATATTCTTCCCAATTTGTACATTCTTGTATCCCTGTTAGGGCAGGGTTGTCCTAGGCATATCCTCCTTCATTGTCTAGACTACAACAATATATCCCAGGAGATGCTAATAAGAATCTTGAGACTGAACTGCAGAAAGAGGTCAAATGTTTTCTGAGTGCAAGATCACACATAAATTATCATCGAAGACGTTTAAAACATGAGATGGTGTCTTGTGTATGGTAGGTGTCCCTGAAAGTGTTTATTCGGTGAATAAGAAGGATGGCTATAATAATTCTCTGGCTTCAAGCTCTTTTGTAACAATGAACTTCATTATACACCTATACAAAAACTATACAATTCAGGACTAGTGTAGTTTGTTGGTGTGAAAGGCAGACTGGCAATAAAAGAACTGTACTTAGCAGGGTGTAAGGAAGTATGTATGTATGTATGTATGTATGCTCCATATATGAGTACCTCCTATAGTTTCCCCTGGAACTGTGCAAGTCGATGTATTTATGCATTCCTCAACTTTCTCTAACCACAGAGAACATATATGGAAGAAACATGAGGCCAAGAAGACATACTGAAATCAGGAAACAGATTAGAATTGGAGAAGGGAACAGATGTGGATGCTGTAGAATATTGCCATATATGTCCTGTACAATGATTTTACATGGGACTTCCTGGTCTCAAGTTTGCATGTTGTCACACTTTCATAACAAAGTAAGTAGATAAACAAAATCAGCACAGGCCGAGGAGTCTGCACAGGTGTGGGCTTTAAAACATCTGAACAAATGTATTTGAGTTACAAAGGAGAAAAGATAATTTATAAGTATGCCATTTTAAAAAGGACGGAGCTTGTCTGATGCCAAGTATTCACGGTGGGGAAAGAGTAACAATTGCCACTGAATTCTCTTAGAAGTAGCCTTCTTTAAGAAATTTAAATTTATATAAAAGATTCATTTGGGAAATGACTGGGATTCTTTTCATGCTTAAAACAAAGCAAGCAAACAAGCAAAAACAACAACAACATGGTGATTTCCCAAGTATTTTAGTTTGAAAAGGGAAACTGGTCAAGAATATTCAAGCTAGTCATTTCAGCCTGTATGTGTTAAAATATAAATACAAATATTGAACTGAAAATATAAGCTAGTATTTTAAAAAGTAGACTATGTCTATTAGAACTGGTATCCAAGTGGAATTCAAATATTATATTAATGGGGAAAAATGATCATGCTTACCAAAAAAAGCATGCTTTTAAAAATATTCCCCATTTTCTGCTCATATTTTCCTAAGAAACCAAACTATGTGGTCATAATAGAAAACAGTCATGATGTCTTAACACTCCCATGTTCCTGCAATAGCATTCACAGACATGCTGTGAAACAATCTAAATTCCCTGAACAGATGGGGGAAGATGATCTCTCTCTCTCTCTCTCTCTCTCTCTCTCTCTCTCTCTGTGTGTGTGTGTGTGTGTGTGTGTCTGTCTGTCTGTCTGTGTGTCTCTGTCTGTCTCTTGGCCTCTGTCTCTGTGTGTGTCTCTATCTCCCCCCACCCTGTGTGTGTGTGTGCTTGCGCATGCGCATGTGCATGCTAAATGGGTATTTTTCAGCCTGAAACAAAAATCTTGTAATATACAACAACATGGATAAACTTTGGAGACAAGCCAGTCACAGGATGGATACTACATGACTCTTATGTGTAGTACCTAACAGAATCAAATATAGAGAAATGGAGAACACAATGGTGGCAGTTACTAAGGCTAGGGAGAAGGAACTTACAGTTACTAATGATAACAAGTCTTATTTACGAACATGAATATGTTCTAAGCAGTAGTTCTCTACTTGTATGTTGCCACTAATTTGGGGGGGTTGTATATCAGACATCCTCCATATCAGATACTTACATCGAGATTCATAAAAGAAACAAAATTACAGTTATGAAGTAGCAACAAAATAATTTTATGGTTCAGTGGTCACCACTGCATGAGAACTATTTAAGGGTCCCAGAATTAGGAAGGTCAAGAACCACTTCTCTAGTGATCTACTGTGCAGCCTTACAACTGTAGGTAACAATAATGCACTATGTACTTGAAACAGGTAGTTTGCAGGAGTAGCTTAGTGACCTTGGACCCCCCCCCGCCCCCAGCTGCATTGAGCTACACATACACTTCTCTCCAAACAAATCAAGTGTTCACTCTGCCCTCACACCACATAATAGCTCCCTAGAAACCTCCCAGTAACTCCCCTTTATGGTCAGACAGATCTTGGGATACAGTTTAGAAATGGGGAGCAAGGAACTAGCCCAGACTGGACTAGCTTTATGAACAGGCACAGCAGTACAAATTACACCCTCATAGTGACTACATAGGCATATGATGAACTATGTGCCATCAAATGCCTATGCATGACTCATTATGCATATGGTTGAAGTTAGATGCATCATAGGAAAAGATGCATAGGGAACAAAGACATTTGTTACCCAAGCTGACCAATCGAAACAGGGAACCACCTACACCCAACTCCTAGAAACCAACTCCAACCTCACCAGTACTGAGGCTCCTGAGTAGTCTTGCTTGGAACCTACTGCTTCCTTGCAGGATGTTTACTCTGCACGTTTGCAGCCTTTGGATGCAATCCTTTGCTTCTTTGTCACCTGTGTGTTTCAATTCTTTCAAAGGGATGTCAACAACCTGGGACTACCTAGTTCAGACAGCGGCCACCAAACATGTATACCTCACCAGAAACTCCAAAGAAAATTCCTCCTTCCTATAATGCTCATTTGAGGTAAAGAGTGAATTCTAATAGACACTTATCTATAAAGATCACCTACTGGGATATTTAAAGACCCGAAAACCAAGTTTTTATATCTCCAAGGCATCTATGAGTCTATCTTATGTGTCAAATTCATTATTAGCAGAACTCAGTATGTTTATACAGGCTTAAAAGTTCAGCTACCGGGAACAGGGAGAGGAAAATGTGATGAGATTTTATCCTCCAGCATCTAAATTAAATTGACTTACTTTGCAAAAATAATTTGGTTTGAGAAATGAATATATATAAAGGAGACATGGCAGTCTGAACATTTTCTAAAGTTTGATATTCAGAAAATATTCACTGGAACCTAAATTGTTTGTGCAAATTTAGGTATTATCAAGGGATTATTTTGTGTTATATCTTTATCAATCATACATTAATAAAATTATAGGGAGTTATTTTATTTTCATTTTAAAAATAACATTCTCTCTAATCCTTCCCCGAAGCCTTTGACTGAAAATGGGTTCAGTCTGCTTAAAAGTACTGTTAACATAACTCATACCCCCCAAAGAACAATCTAAGGCAGAAGTGTCTAAGTAAAATTAGTTTGAAAACTACTAATTTGTGAAGCAACCATGTCACAGACCAAAGGCTTCTTACTCTGGTGTCTAGAGAAGTTCCGAATGGAAGAGGAGAGGCTGCAACAGCTTTTGTAGCTGGCAAAATTGTGGCATAAGCATGGGACAGGCAACTCACTGGGAGAGAAGCCCCAAGTTCTGCTGATTACATACTACATTAGATCTCAGCAGCTACAGCGTACCTTACCAGTACCTTACCAGACTCGGTTACTCTCACACCAGCCAATGAGGAAGCAGAAGAAGCAAGAACCACAGCGGGCCAGACAAAGAAGAGCTTCAGGTTCTGACCCTCGCAGAGTTCCTTACCCAAAGCATTTTAATAGATGAAGGTTAGGTCTGCAGCAGACATGACCTTTGCTCTCCAGGGCCACCTTCCTACTGCGCACATTTGTACCCTCCCCAGACTCTTGGCCTTTCCACTTCAGAATGCTCCTTTGTGAATCACCATGCCTACGACCACATTGATATCAGAGAGTTTGTGATACATTATTTATGCTGATTTAAAAAAAATACTATTTTCAAGCAAAGTGTAAATGAGAGATAACGGTTTTGCCTTTCTGGAGGCATATTTGCATTTTCAGAGGAAATCAAAGCGAGGAAAGAAGGAGATAGCATAAGATGCAAATAGATGGCTCTAGATCAGGAGTTCAAAGCCACTAGAATCTTTGGGGGACTTCACACAGAAGAGATGTCAATCTAATCATTTAGGGGCAAGGTCTCAGCATCAGGCCTTTTTTTTTTCTGGTTTTGTTTTTAACATCACTGTGTGTGATTTCAATGTGCATCCAAAGTTGGGGATCTCAATTCTGGCATAAGAGCACGTGACAAGCCTGTAGGATCGCTGCATCTGATCAGAGGTTCCTGTGCAGCAGAGTTTCGCGGCTGTCATGTGAGCTTTCTCATCTCTTGGGATCTTGTTCTGACTCAGTGGTTCTTGGTGGCTCCTGGGAATCTGCATTTCTCACAGGAGTTATCAATCCTGCCGATATGAAGGTCAAATATGAGTGTTGAAATGTGAGAGAAGACATCAATGAACCAATCAAGTCCAGAGAGTCTGAGGTTCTCTGCACTGAGAGTATCACAGCTGCACAACCGAGAAAATATCTTCCCAGAGAGGGTGCATGGGTGCTGGTTAACATGGTAGGTTCCTAAGTCGGGCCCTGAATAAGGATGAACAATATGCCAGGAAACAGAACTCCCTCATCAAACCATTGGGAGAGTCGGTCAGATATTAAACCAGAGGAAAAACAAGTGTTCTGAGAAGCTCAGCATGGGTTTACACGTCTGTAATTTGGAGGTAGAGTCAGAAGGAGCATAGCAGTTTCAAAGCCAGTCTGGTCTACACAGTGAGTTTCAGGACAGCCAAGGCTATGTAATAAGACTATGTTGAAGAAAAAAAAAGACTATGTTGAAAGAGACAGAGGAGAAGGAGAGAAGAGGGGAAGAAGGAGGGGAAGGAAGAAGACAAATGAAGAGACAGGAGGAGAGGGAGGGAGAAAGGGGAGGAGATAAGGAAGGAGAATATTTTCAAGCTCAAGGAAAGCTCAGCTCAAGGGACCAAAGAGCTTACCCCAAGGTTGTCTTGAGTTGTAGATGCGTACATGGTGGGATGTGGAAATAGACTCAAAAGAATGAGGTGGGCAGGAGAGCCAGGAGATAGCTCAACAGCTTAAGTGTTTACTGAGCAAGCCTGATGACTGAGTTTGACTTCGGAACATAAAAAAATAGAAAAGAAATATAGGGAAGGAAAGACTCCACAAAGTTATTACACACACACACACACACACACACACACACACACACACACAAATACACACACAAACACACAGAGACATATGCACAAACACAGATATACAAACACACACATTCACACAGAAACACACACACACACACAGACATAAACACAAACACACACAAACACAGGTACACAAACACACACATTCACAAACACACACATATTCATATACACAAACACACATATACACACAAACACACACATATACACACAAACACACACACAAGCATCCAAATAATAATAATAACTAAACAAACAAACAAACAAATTAATTAATTAACTAATAAAAATTGTAGGGTAAACTTTAAAAGTAGGTAAGAAACAGATGGATGGAATTAGAATGAGAGACAGGAAAGGGATTGTGGACCTGGATGTGACAGGAGGTCGGGAGAAACTGGCAGGAGTAGAGAGGCTGAAGTGTAATCAGGACATGTTATGTGAGAGAAAAAAAATCTATTTTCAAGAAAAGGGGAAAAAAGAAGAAGATTGAATGAAGGCAATCTCCGCGCTACCTCTGACACTGAGTCTACATCTGCATCTCAGAACAGGCACTGGGTGCTTCCAATTTCAATTCAGGTAGAAAAAGCATCCACCCATGGCCAGCGACACTCTCACCTCTCAATGCAGTGTGATAACAGATAGGAACTCTGAGACTAGAATTCTTATGTTTGGAATCCATTTTATGTACTCTGTAGCTGGATAAATTCGGGCAAATTACACAGCCTACCGTATTGTGCCTCTTTGCCTGTGAAGTGGGGAAGCTAACAATAGACTCCTGAGACAAGCCAGTCAATACAGGTAAGAGGCTGAGAGTGAGTGCCCTCCATTTAACAGGCACTCAGGAACACCCATACTGTTCTTGCTTAAGAGTCTTGCCATTCAGTGGGGCAGGAAGGGTTCCAGTAACCGCCAGAGAATAAAGCATAGAACAAGGTGGATTTCTGTCTTTCAGAAAAGCAGGGGGGAGGAACAGCAAGGTAAATGTGCTTGCTGCTAAGCCTAGTGACCTGAGTTAGATCACTGGGACCCCATAGAGTACAAAGAGAAATACAACTCTCCCAAGTTGTCCTCTGACTTCCACATGAGTACAGTGGCACAGGTACACCACACACACACACACACACACACACACACACACACACACACACACACACAGAGGGAGTGGTTGTGGGAGTAAATATTATTAAGAAAGTAATGAGGAAACCTAGACCTACCAAGGCCAAAATCCAAGGATAGTTGGAGATGAAGAGGTATAGAGCGTTTCCTGGGAAATGTGACAATATAGAGAACAATGGATTTCCTCATTGTCTTAGGGTTTTACTGCTGTGAACAGATACCATGACCAAGGCAATTCTTATAAAGGACAGCATTTAATTGGGGCTAGCTTATAGGTTCAGAGGTTCAATCCATTATCATCAAGGCAGGAGTATGACACAGGAGGAGCTGAGAGATCTACGTCTTGATCTGAAGGCCACTAGGAGAAAATTGTCTCCCACGTGGCTAGGAGGAGGGTCTCAAAGCCCACCCCCACAGTGACACACTTTCTCTAACAAGGCCACACCCACTCCCACAAGGGCATGCCTCCTAATTGTGCCACTTAACTGGTCCAAGCATATTCAAGCCACTACACTCACAAAACAGCCTCAAGTTTCATAAATAAGCAAGATCACATAAAGGTAAAGTCACTGGCCCTAGGTCACAGAAGTAATAACAGGAGTGGTCAAGACCCCAACAAGGGCAGATGGATGGGAGTCTACATCTCATAACCTGTTGCTTATTTTGGCTCTCAAAGAGCCGCACTTCCAGACCTATGGGTCCCTGCCCCCAGCTGGCTTTGGTTTATAATAAAGAATTGCTATAACAGCCATTGGCTGGCTGGTGGACTGAGAGAGAGGGGAAAAAGAGGAGGATCACCCTGATGGGAAAAAAAGAGGAATTAAAGCAACCAGCCATGGAAGAATTTGGGAAAGTGGTCTTAGGGGCCACTCCCCACACCCCCATTCCTGATTAGGTCTTGGGTAGCAGAGATGAAATGTTGATTTATCAAGTTGACTCAGGAAGGGTGGAGGGGAGAATGTATGCTAGCCAGAGAGGAGAATGTGCTGGCTGCAGGGAGGTTTAGAAGTGGCCAGCCATTGGGCTAGTCGTCAATGCATAACAAAATTAGCTGGAGAGAGAGAGAGAGAGAGAGAGAGAGAGAGAGAGAGAGAGAGAGAGAGAGATTCATTCAAGAATCCAGAGAACATTTGGGTGGGTACAGCACATGTGTGTGTGTGACCTGCCAGGAGACAAGGCAGATTAATTCACTGCTACAAGAACCTTTCCATGGCACTAAACAGCCAGTCTGTGACACCAAGATTTGGGGACTTTTTGAAATGTGTTCTCTAGATAATAAGTGATCCATGCTTGTCAATGCTCCATGATCTCTCCTTGGTGTATACTTCAGTTTATTTATATGGAACAAATCAAACATAACAACACTACTCTCAGACCTGAATGGGCTCAGATGGTCATTTAGTTACCAACCAAAGAAGCCCAGACTTCATCCTTGAAGTGGCAGGGAGCCATCATGATTTCAAGGTGTTAGACAGCTAGGTAGATAACATTGGCGTCAGTGAAGAAGTACCAGGAGGAGCAACAGAATGCATCATGAAGAGCATGTGGGCTGAGCAGATTCCTGCTCAGGATGCCCTGGTATTTAAGAAAGTAGAGTCTCATCCGTGTGCACAGAATGCCTCTTTCTTAAGAAGGAGCTAAAGCAAGCAGAGGTCTTTATTCAACCCTATGCATAACTGGGTAATCAGCCCTTAGGGAATGAAATCTCTGGCAACCAGGCATATTTGTTTAGTCAAAAGTAAATTCCAAGTCATCTGTTTGGTCCTGGAAGAGGTAGTCAAAATGGGGTACCTAATATATTCCTGCCCAAGGAAGCATTGCATCATTGAATGTCTGTCCTAGAGGCTCTTCATCCTTCTCCTTTCAGAGCCAATGAAAGGAGGGTTTCCCTTGGTCAGCCAAAGGGATGGGGCACCTTTTTGCCTAGAAAGGAGTAGTCATCTGTCCACACAAAAAAGGAAGTAAATAAAGACATTTGGATAACTTAAAGAAAGAGAAAAATGTCTTATTAAGCAAGACCAAAGAAACCAAGAAACCATCGGTGGCTGCAGAAGCTGTAAGTGGGAAGAGGAGTTACTATGACAGAAGTATAGATGTGTGAGGCTAAGGGTAGGTGATAACACTATTCTGTATCTGGATTGTGTTTGTCCAATTGTATGTTTGTCAAAGTGCATAGAACTCTGTGAGTGATAAGTTATATGTACTTTATACCTTAAGAAACCCAACTTTTTGAAAATTGTGCATTGTATTCTGCCTATTTATTATTATCATATATACCTATGATGTGTCAGAAAAACAAAAACCATTCTGGAATCAGTTATTTCCTTCTGCCAATGGGTCCTAGGGATCCAATTCAGGTTGCTGGGCTTAGAGGCATGCACCTTTATCTGCTCAGCTATCTCACTGGCCCAATACTACGGATTTTCATACGGCAGAACGAGGATATAGTGGGTTCAATGATTTCCCCCAAAAAACAGTAAAGCAGAAAGCAGTTTCATGGGATGACAGGATTGATGGAAACAGGAGCACAGAGACCGCCAGAGCTGCAGGCAATGCCAGAGCACAACATGAGCCCCAAGTGATAACATTTAGTGTACAGTCACCAAATCTTTTTCTAAGTATTCAGTGAGAATTATTCTTACGCTATTTTTTGTTGTTGTTGAAGGGAAAGATATGAACAATCAATAAACACAGTGAAGGCTGTAAATGAAAACATCTTATTTTTTGTTTGCCAGGCATTTGGATAATTGAAAAACAGTATTATGCACTAACAGAATTAAACTTTTACAATCCATCTTCTTTTCTCCTTACTCCCTACCTTTTCACACTTTGAGTCCATTCCACATATTTTAAAGATCGTTGGTAATTATCACCAGTTTCCAATGCAATGGCAGCAAAAAATGTTCTTACATAGAAAAGGACTAGAAATCCAGGTGTCCATGTAACTAATTACCACATTAATTCATCTCGAGTGCTGCTCATTCCCCCCCCCCCCCCCCCCCCCCCCGCCATGAGTCACTGAGACTTTGCTGGTTGCAGATAAATTCATGGTCTTGGGAACAGAGAAAGCTCTGTAGGTTAATTCTGCTCTCAGAGAAGCTCAATAAGCCCCAAGAAGCTTTTGAAAAATCAAAAAGCCCTTTAAAAGGCCTGCAAAAGTAGTTTTTCATGTTTGGCCCAACAGTAATAATGCTTCTTTAGAGATAGTTGAAGTGTGGGCCAATCAATACACTATTAAGATGCTGACAGCCCTGAGATAGGATTACATGGCTAAGAAATTGTGAAACCTTTAACTTTTTCATTTTCAGCAAGAAGAATTGAGGGAAGTGGCTTTTTAAAATTTATCTTTATCTGAATAGCCTTCGGCAATACATTCTCTTCATTTTAGATTAGTCGGTTCAGCCTCAGTCCACATAGGACTGGAAGGTCAAGTTCACTTGCTATCCCCTTTGTAATGGGACTTTCTCCATGTTGGGTTAGGCTTTCTGGTTTGAGGGAAAGCTCAACTACTTGTAGCTATGAAGAGAAGGTAAACGAATAGACAAGTTTGTGTTTCAATAAAACTTTATTTGCTTTAAAACAGACAGACACAGACTATGTTTGGCCTGTGTCCCATATCTTGCCAACTCTTGGTTTTATAGGAGGAAAAGTGCTGTTTGTTTTTGAATGCACAGGTTTCAAGAATAAGTATTCTTCATGCAGTAAGATGGGTTCCCAATTAGTATGAAATCAATTGCCAATTTGGAAAGTTCTAGTAGTGCGATAGTTATAGAAACACGCCACTGGGCTACTGTTATCTCTGAACGATTCAACAGGGAGCGATTAGCCAGTCAAAGGGAGCAAAGATCTGGGTTTTCCGGGGTGCGTGCTGTTTTCTGTCTCCTTGTCAGCAATGTGTGGTGCAGAGGGGTCTCCTTGTCCTGCTTTTAGGATCTTGGCTTCCACAGATATGGTCCTCACCTCACCTCTTCCAAAGGACCTAGAGAATTTGCATTGTCAAATCTGTCGTGCTAACTCAGAACAAAAGTGGGAAATAAAAAGGAGAAAGGAGAAAGGATGTCACCAATGAAGGAAGCAATAGCTACCTCTCAGAAAGGATGCAGCAAGGCCAGAGGCCTCCACCATGGAGTCATGACCGAGAAGGCTCCATGTCACAGTCTTTGGCCTTCAGTTGCCACTGACATTATCTCTGAGTGTCTTTGTGGCTGGCAGACCACCCCAATTTAATAGCCTTTTCAAGTCTGTAGCAGACTGTTCTTTGATTTGGGACAGCAGGCGCATGTACAAAGCTCCTGATTGTTGGCCAGTTTAGTGCTTAGAGTCATGGTATAGTGCTTAGAGCCATCATCTCTTCCAGCTGCTGGACTCTGAGCAGACTCTCCTACACCTCTCTGGCAGGGACTGCAAAAGTTAGGCAAAGCAAGACAGATAGGCCTATGAGGTGCCTATGATAGCCCTCCAAGTGCAATGTGGCTTCCATCTCACAGGGGATGGACTTGGGTCTCTTTTATTATTGTTTTAATCTTTCTAGCCCCTTCTCTTGCCATTACGCCTTCACTGGTAAAATTCAAAACCTTTAGGGCTGGAAAGAGCATTTGAGTTGACTTAGCTCTCCCCAGGTTTCTGACTTCATTTAGAAACCCTGATGCTTGGCCATACTTGAGAAGTTATCTCCTTATCTGCACATTTCCATGTGGAGACAGAAAGTTATGCTGCCAGGCTTCAGAACCAGTAGCCAGTAACAGGCAGTCTGAATGCTTTCATCGATTCAAAACAAGACATGTTTGGAAAAAAAAATAGTTTAAAACTACAAGTAAACAAGAGAAGGCAAACGTTTAACAGTTTGTATCGCTACTATACACACATTTCAAATCTAAATTCTTATTAATTTTTTTCTTATAGTAGGATTTGAGGAGCCCACTCCCTTTGTAAAATAACTGTGGTATTTTGAAATGTTCATTTATTCATTTGCTTAACAAATCAATGTGTTAATGTCAAACAAGCATTGTCAGGTTTTCCTCATAGTGATTATTTTTAAGCATATAACTCCCTAAACCAGACCACCCAAACCAATGATCCCCTCACTTTGCATTTCCTTGTCCAGTTTAAGGGCGTTGACTTAACATCACTTGAATGTGTTGACAGCACTTTGACAGATTTGACATCACATTGAAAACTTGGTTTGTATTCAATGAGACGCACAATTTGAATAGCAGCAGAGATAGCAATGAGCCAGCATGCTATGGCCTGGGCTCTTAGGTGATGATGCTCTGGTGAACTTTCAACAGTTAATATTCCTTTATGCCCATATGCATGGAAATCTAGTTCAGACCCAATCACATCTCAGGCTCATATTTCATGTTTTGCCTTTTTATTCCTTAGGATGCCTGTGATGGTTACTCTACAATGTCAACTTGACTATATTTAGAATCAGTTAGAAGATACATTGCATTTGGGAGGTAGGTGATGGTGCATACCTTTAATCCATGCACTGGAGAGGCAGAGGCAGGTGTATCTGTGTGAGTTCTAGGCGAACCTGATATACAGAGTTGAGGTGAGTTCCAGAATAGCAAGAGCTATACTCTTGCGGTAAAAAGGAAAAAAAAATGAAGAAGAAGGAGGAGGGGGGGGGGAGGAGGAGGGGGGAGAAGAAGGGGGGAGGAGGAGGAGAAGTAGGATTCTCCCTCTGGGCATTCCTATAATCCTCTGAGAGTGTTTTCAGGTACATTTAATGAGGATGGAAGACCCACCAACTCCTGGGATAATGTCTCAAGCTGGTTAAAATGGGGAAAAGGGAGAAAGCGTGAAAGACAACATTCACTGCTTGCTGCTTCCTGATTGCCACCAACAGTGTGACGTGCCCAGCTGCCTCATTCTCCTGCCACCATGCGGTCCCTGCCATGGTGGCCTATGAGCTCTGAATGGAGAGCTCGAGACAAAATCTTCCTCCCTTAAGTTGTTTCTTTCTGGGTACAAAAAAGTAAGTATCATAACAACTTGTGAGGTGTTGCTCTCCTAATTTGTCCAGGATCACACTGTCCTAGTGAGTGGAAGAGGGAGAAACTGAGCTCAGGCCTTCTAAGTTCTGATCTTGTCATTATTCCTCCTCTTTACCACTGCACAGTGAGTTTCACTTGTTCACTTTGTAACCTCTTAAGCCATCACTCTAAACGCAATAAGCCTTCCCAGACACACTCTCTCCCCTCGCCTGCCTACCTGACTCCCAATACTTGGCATCTTGCAAACTTTCTTTTTGATCACCATTTCTTGGTAGAAGCTACTGTATCTTCTTAACCCTTCAGCTAATACCAAAGAGGCAAAATAAGTTGTTGGGTCCACCCAACAATAGAATTCTTTGGAGGAAATCCCTTTCCAGTGGAGAAGTCTACATATTGGTCATTGCAAAAGACAGTATTATAAAATTATAATTTTTATTTAGTTTGAAATACCCCTGTCTTCTCCTCCTTGCTTAATAGACACACTCTTTTGTATGGAGGACCTTGATGGGTAAAGACTAGGTGAAGTGTTTTAAGCATAAGAGATGAGAAGCAACCTAAATACTCATTAACAAGAAACTGGTTCATGATACAGTCATATAATGGAATATTATACAGGAGACAAAAGGAAGATTTTTATGTCCTTATATGGAAAGATCTTATAGATGTGTTAAGTTTCTAAAAGTCACTAAAGACTATTCATAGCATATTATCTTATTTGTATAGACAAATGAACTTATACATAAGGAAGAATATATTCTTTCAAATGATATATAATAAGTTGATAATGGTGAGTAGCAACCCTTACAGAAGGCAAGTAAGTTTCTAGAAGATAGGAGAAAATTGGGCTTGCTATGTGGTACTTTTTCACATTTGGATATTGCCTTAACTCTATCATCTATTTGTACAATAAATCGAATTTTAATTATGATGTGATATGTGTTTAAGATATTCAGGCTACTCACTGACAGACTCAACTTGAAGTATACTATATGGTTCCCTGCAGTTTAAGAAAGCCTAGATCACCAGTGATGGTGGTTTCTTTCTGTCTCTGTACCTATGGAAAAGGCTAAAAGAAAAATGGCATCAAGTCATTAGCAACTGAAAGGTAGATGAAGATGGAGTGGATGAAGAATTGCCCATGAGATACTGGATTGGATTGCTGTGCTGCTCAAACTAATTAAGCTTAGAAACCCCTTGGCCTCCAAAACTGTACACATGAATACATATAACACCATCAAGAGACCATTAAGATAGAATCACAGGGAATGTTCTGTTAAGCAAATCAGGAAAAGAAAAGAAAAGAAAAAGCAATCGAAGTTCAACTTAATGAGAAGCACATGTGTAGTCCCAGGATGCACTCTTCCTAACTTACTTACTGATTTTGATGACCACATGGAAATGCTCTTCATGTCTTAAAACCAATTTTTAAACTAAGAGCATGCTTTTGAAGATTGGATTATGTGTGGAAGAAAATGCTCCTGTGAAGGGAACCGACAGAGGGCTACTGAGCACCCTGGCAGACACGGATAACTGCCTTAGCCATGCCTGTGGGGTATGTGGGCAGGTCCTACTCCATACCAGCTTTAAGAACAATTAACCATCTTGTCCTTGGATCACACTGGCTTTGTTTTTTGTATCCCTTCACAAGCTGAACTTTGACCTACTGTGGGAGTGCTCAGTTGAAAGAGGTTAGGGAATACCTCACTTCCCACCCCCACCCTCACACTTGTTTGAACCAGCAGGGGATTATCACCATGGCTCACTAGGGCCAAAATACAGCCAGCTAAGTATTTAAGTAACTGTGATACACATGTTTCTCTATTAGAACACTATCCAGAAGTGTCAAAACATCCAGCAAAATGTCAGAGTAGTGACACCCACGTGGTGTTCAATGATCTCAATTACCAGAACATAATGTGAAAAGTAGCTCTTCCACAGATATTGTTAATTCTGTTTTAATTTGTCATTCACAACTGAAGTAATTTTCAATTTTCTAGAAAGTGTAAAGACATATTTTCCCCATTGGAGGTCTTAGATTACCCTGAATTCTATCCGTACTCTTTTCTTGGCTTTGAGGTCCTTGGATTAAAATGGGTCCTCCTTCCCACTTGATTCCTTGAGGCCTCTGCTTCCAGCCATCTACAAGGGAACAAGAGAACCAGGAATACTGCTCAGGAGGCTAGGCAGGCTGGGCATTAACAGCAGCAGCAGCAGTGTATGTGACTGCTATTCACCATAGACCAGAGCTCATTCTCAAGGCCCTACGAGCTGTAAAGGGAGCTGGAAAATGCAGACTAATACTTTGTCCGTGAAAAAAGGGAAATACTTTGGTGAATGTGTACACAGTATGTATCCTTAGAGACCTCCTGATTGAAGATGCAGGAAGACAGTTCTGAAATGATGCCTACTACACATTCAAAATGAAATAACCTTTTGTAAATTACAAACCTCTTTTGGAAATATTTTTATTTTTTGAGAGAAATTATTTCATGATAAATGAACCTCATTTAAAAACATAATCTGATCTCTGGTAATTTAGTACTAAAGAAATGGTTTCACGGTCTCTTAAGCCATTTGTTAAAATTCTGAACCCTGAAGGAAAGGTCTCTATTGATGGTCATCCTCTGCTGATGGTCATCTACTGATCATGGTCATCTTCTGCTCATGGTCACCTCTGCTCATGGTCATCCTCTGCTCATGGTCATCCTCTGCTCATGGTCTATCAAGGTACAAGAAGCACACAGAACACCAAACATACAGGACCAGAAACAAAAGTCCCCAAGCACATAATAATGAAAACATTAAACGAAGAGAACAACAAGCAACCTTAAAAATTGCAAGAGAGCTGGGCGTGGTGGTGGCGCATGCCTTTAATCCCAGCACTCAGGAGGCAGAGGCAGGTGGATTTCTGAGTTGGAGGCCAGCCTGGTCTACAAAGTGAGTTCCAGGACAGCCAGGGCTATACAGAGAAACCCTGTCTTGAAAAACCAAAAAAAAAAAAAAAAAAAAAAAAAAAAAAAAAAAAAAAAAAAAAAAAAAAAAAAAAAAAAAAAAAAAAAAAAAAAAAAAAAAAAAAAAAATTGCAAGAGAAAAAGACCAAGTAACATATAAAGACAGGCCTATTAGATAGCACCTAACTTTTTATTGGAGACTCTAAAAGTGAAAGGCCTGGATAGCTGTTCTACAAGTTCTGAAAAACCATAGATGCCGCCCCAGACTATTATACACAGCAAGGCTATTGTTCACTATCAATAAAGAAAGAAACACATTTCACAACAAAACCAGATTCACACAATTTCTAGCAATCCAGCAGTACAGAAGACATTAGAAGGAAAACTTCAATCTAAAGAGAAGATTAACTATGCCCAAGAAGAGACTAGAGTAAGTAATCTTGAAACAATTAAATAAAAAGAAGAAAATCACACACACACACACACACACACACACACACGAACACACACATACACATACACACACACACACACTACCACCATCATCATCACCACTACCACATCAACCAAATAACAGAAATTAATAAACATTATTCAAAAAGAACTCTCAGTAATAATAGTCTCAATTCCCCCAATAAAAAGACAATCTAGCAGATTGAATTAGAAAATAGAATTCATCTTTTTGTTATATTCCAGAGAAAGTACTTCACCATCAAAGACAGATACCATCTTAGAGTAAATCAATGGAAAAATGTTACCCAAGTAGATGGGGTACCCCAAGAAGCAATTAGACTTAGCTTCAGACATTTTGGTATCTGACAAAATAGACTTGAAACCAAAACTAATCAGAAAAGACAAGAAAGAAATCTCCATACTTGTCAAAGGAAAAAGCCACCAAGAGGATACTGCAATTCTAAACATTTATGCACCCAACACTAGGAGAGGACCAAGAATTTATAAAAGAAGCAGATCTGCATCTGAATTCATATATTGACCTAAGCTTACACAATGATAGTGGAGGACTCCAGTTTTCTACTCTTGCCAACAGACCGGTTATGCAGACAAGAACTAAACAGAGAAACACTAGCGTTAAGTAAGGCCATAAATCCAGTGGACTTAGCAGGTGTTTATATTTCACCTAAACACAAAAGAATATGCCTTCTTCTCAGCTGCTCAGGGAACTCTCTCTAAAATTGACCACATACTTGGACACAAAACAAGTCTCAACAGATATAAGAAAATTGAAATATCACTCTGCGTCCTATCTGACCACAATGGATCTAAGCTGGATGTCAACGACAATAGAAATGGCAGAAAGTATACAACTCACAGAAGCCAAATAGCTTGCTATTGAATGAAGTATGAGTCGAGACAGAAATCAAGAAGGAAGTTAAAAACTTTTTAGAGCTGAATAAAAATGAAAACACAGCATACCCAGACCCGTGGGACACAATGAAGGCGGTTCTAAGGAGCAAGTTCATTGCACTGAGCGCTACATCAAATAACTGGAGAGCTCTCATGTTAATAACTGAATGACACACTTGAAAGCTCTCACAAAACAAGGAGAAATAATATTCAGGAAGAGAAGACAGGAAAAAGAAAAATCCAGACGGACATTGCAAAAATAGAAACAAAAAATAATGATACAAAGAACCAATGAAATGAAGAGCTGGCTCTTGGAGTAAATCAATGAGATTCACAAACCTTTATTTAAATTAAACAAAAGAAGGAGAAACTCAAATTAATCAAATCGGAAGTAAAAGGGGGAGATGTTACAACAAACATTGAAGAAATTCAGAACATACCTTAAGAATCTGCATTTTGCCAAACTGGACAAAAACAAAAAAGAAATGTACAGCATCCTTAATATACAGAATTTACCAAAGTTAAACCAAAATGAAACAAACAACTTAAATAGATCCATTATGTCTACTGCAATGGTTCTCAACTTTCCCAATGGGTCAGCCCTTTAGTATAGTCCCTCATGCTGTGGTGACCCCAACCATAAAATTATTTTCATTGATACTTTATAACTGTAGTTTTGTTACTGTTATGACACGTAATGTAAATATCTGATATGCAGGATATCTGATATGCAATCCTTATGAAAGGGCAATTTGACTCCAAAGGGGCCTCCATCCACCCTAGTGAACTAGAAGCATTATCAAAGTCTCTCAACTAAAAAAGCCCAGTGCCTGATGGGCGTAGTGCATAATCCTCCAGTCCTTCAAAGAACTGATGGCAATATTCCTCAAATTAGCCTGCAATATGAAGGAAATGAAGGAACATTTCTAAATTGTTTTTTTCCCCCTAGTTCCGGTCAACCCTGCTCACTCTGCTCGACCCCGCTCGCTCTGCTCAACCCCGCACGCTCCGGCCAGCCCCACTTGTTCCCGGCCGCCCCCGTACGGCCCCCGCTTGTTCCAGCCAGCCCCGCTCGCTCCGATCGGCTCCGCTTGCTCCGGTTTGGCCCCCCTCGTTCCTGCTGTCCCCGTTCGGCCCCACTCGCTCCAGCCCTGCTAGCTCCAGCGTCCCCGCTTGCTCTGGCCATCCCCGTTTGGCTCCGCTCTCTCTCTCCGGTCCAAGGATTCATTTCTTATTATTCTTCATAAGTACGCTGTAGCTGACTTCAGACGCACCAGAGGAGGGCGTCAGATCTTGTTACGGGTGGTTGTAAGCCACCATGTGGTTGCTGGGATTTGAACTCATCACCTTTGGATGAGCAGTCGGGTGCTCTAACCCACTGAGCCATCTCTCCAGCCCTCTAAATTGTTTTTATGAGGCCACTAATACCCTGATCCTGAAACCACACAAAGACGGGCCAACAGAAGAAAATCTAGATCAATATCCCTCGTGAACATAGTTGCAAACATTCCAGTGATGGGTTGCATCTTGTAAGTCATTGACCAAAAAGTTTCTATAGACTGCCCCTCACCTAAACTTCACAGGCTATTGGCAAGGCTATTGGTTACCCTTCCCAACCTGATGGTCAGGCTCTTCTGCTGAAGACATGACTTGCTTATGTCCCCGAGCAGGGAGAAAATGGGCACTGTCCATCTGGGGGTCTCCAAGTTAAGTACTATCTATTACAAGCAGAACTGTCTCTGATGTGGGCTGAATGAGACACTAATACATGGGTATAGCAATGTACCATTAGGAGTCATTTCATCGTTCTGTTGTAGAGAATGAGAGACTTGGAGCATTCAGCCCTAACTGGGACGTCTTTGTCACCTTGCTCCCAAGCCTCAGTGGCACATTCAAAGAGGAGGCAGAAGGATTGATTGTAAGGACCAGAGGTGGAAGATGACTCCGTGGAAACAGTATCTTTCAGACACAACTGATAGACATATGAACTCACAGAGCTTGAGACTGTATGCACAAGACCTGCACAAGTTCCAACCAGACAAAATCCTAGCCCAGAGAAGGGGAAAATGACACAAAATTCCACCCCAACCAAGAAGTGTAATGGACATTCACTGTTAAGGGGGAAATCAGTTTTCTCCAGTGGGGCCACTGAGTATATCAACTGCACTCCAGGGAAGGCCCCATGTCTAGATGTCCAATGCAAAATGGATTCCCTGTTTCTGTGAAAGTTTACCGGGAATTGAATCCAGGTCTTCTAGAAGAAGAGCCAGTGTGATCTCTCCAGACCCCTGCTCTCTTATCTCTCCAGTGTCCTCCTTGTACACATGTCTCTGAAGACAGACCTCCTGGGACTGTCTGAACCATCTGAACCTTGTGTGTGTGTGTGTGTGTGTGTGTGTGTCTGTGTCTGTGTGTCTGTGCTCACATGAGTGACAGTGCTCTTGAGGGCCAGTGGCATCTGGAGCTGGGGTTACAGGCAGTTGTGAGTCACCTGACTTAGATGCTGATAACCAAACTCAAGACTTCTGGAAGAGGAAAAAAATTCTCTTCACAGGTGGAGCCCCTCCCAACACTCATTCTTTTGCAGTTTTTCCAAAGATGACACCTCACTCACACCCTGATAAACTATGAATGAAAAGAATTATCTGGATGCTCGTCAGTAAAGAACAAGAGGAGCAGGCCCAGTTCATGAAGGATCTCCAGCCTTTCTCTTTATTTCAGCGTGGTGAATGCTTCAGTGAATGTGCTCCAGCTGTCTGTTCCATGAAGCCTGGGTTGCCGCATCCTTTGCAGTGGTGAATGAGTCCTAGTTATGGTCACTATTGCTTCAATGAAACCCCATGGCAACAAGCAACTTGTGGAGGGAAGGGTTTATTTGACTTAATCTTCAACATCACTGTTCATCCTCAAAAGAAAGAATTCAGGACAGGAATTCAAACAGGAAAGGAACCTGGGAGGCAGGAGCTGAGGCAGAGTCCATGGAGGAGTGCTACTTACTGTCTTGTTCATCCTGGCTTGCCTCAGCCTGCTTTCTTATAGAACCCAGGACCATCAGCTCAGCTCAGGGATGGTGCCACCCACAACTACCTCAGCCCTCTCTCCATCATCACTAATTAAGAAAATGTCCTGTAGGCTTGCCTACATTCTGATCTTATGGAGGCATTTTCTTAATTGAAATTCCTTCCTCTCAGATGACTTCAGCTTGTGTAAAGTTGACAAGCTATCTAGCACGGAAGAGGACAGTGGATGCGGTCCCTTGGAAAACCTTCTCATCTCCATAGAAGATGGAGGAAAAGGCCAGGAACGTGGAGAGCATGCGATGACTGCAGACCCCCATTTATTCTCAGAAAGCATTTAATTCTCTCCTTTGGCATGCCCTCCTCGAAGTGCATCACTATCTACCTTGTGCTAATGAGCCCCCTGGCAGGTGGTTGAGCTGGAGAGTAAAAGAAATTGCAGTTTTTATACCTGCAGCATTGATTGATAGGGTTGTTTATTCTACCACAGTAGCATCCAGGAACCACACAAAAACGGAAGTTATTTATTTATTTATTTATTTATTTATTTATTTATTTTCTTCAGTGATTCTTATGGGAGTCCAAACGCCTGCTTATTCAGCATTCAAAGTGGCAAGGCAAACAAACCCCATTAAAACTTAAATAGATTTCACTCAATTATTGCACTATTGTTTATTTCTAAACCCAGAACCTAAAAAAATCATCCCGTCGACACTTTCTCCAGGAACGGTAGAGGAATTATTTCTCTTAATTCTGCTTCAAGTGAGTGATGTTGCAGACAGGCAACCTCGTTTCCCACCCGTTGTTAAGAAGCACGGCAGGTTTATCTTTAAATATGGATGAAACAAACACAGTGCACAATACACAGAAGAGGCTGTACACCGCGCAGAGCACGCTGGCCTGGGCACTGTGCATTTGGATTGTTCAGGGTTGTGGGGCTCTCCGAGGACTAGCTGAGCATCCACCCAATAGCTGTGGTGTGCACAGTATAGGTGGGCTCACTAACTAGCGTGAAGTCTGACCAGCAAACTCAGCTATTTAGCAGCTGGATGCCCAGCTTTTGAATTATCCAAATGTCCTGGTTTTTCTCTTCTTTATTAGGATATCCCCCCCAAGAAGGGGAGCTTGTAAAATTCAAGGCTAGTCTTTTCTGTAAGTGTGGTGGAGCAGACACCAGTGACTCCTGTGGCGGGAGAATAAACAAAGTACAAAATTAGTTACTATATATTGGGATTCTTTCTCATTGGAATTGGATTCAACTTGCAACAAGCAATCAGATGATTTCCCCAAAGTGTCAAGCAATTCTAAGGCCAGTATTGAAAATACCTCCTAATCCCCTCTGCATCGCCTCCTTCCTGCCTTCCCTGCCTTTCTCCCTTTATCAAAAAAAAAAAAAAAAAAAATGGGTTCCTTTACTTCCTCGAAAAACAAAGAAGTACTGGGATCAGCAGAGTCTTCTTCAGGAATCAAAAAGTATGAGTTCTCACATGCGCTTTCTGAGGTGATCTTCACAGGGAAGTCAAGATCCCAATTTTACTAATAAGGAAATTCAGTATCAGAAAAGCTACAACAGCAGTTCTCCACCTGTGGGTTGCAACCCTGTTGGGTTAACATATCAGATTCCTACGTATCCAATACTGACATTACTGTTCATAAAAATAGCAAAGTTCAAAACTATAATTTTATTTTATTTAGTTAGTTTATTTATTGTGGTTTGGAGTGACCACAACATGAAGAACTGTATTCAAGGGTCATAGCATTAGAAAAGTTGAGAACCACTGAGCTAAGGACTATGCACAGCACTGGACAATACAGCAGTCTGACACAGATTGGTACTAGAGTTGCTGAAGCAAAAAAAAAAAAATGGAATATTCCTCAACATTGGTTGCCAGCTAATGGTGAGAGGCAAGTTAACATTTGTTTTGGGATCTTTGTGTCATAAAAGCAGTTTGGCTTATAAAACCATGGCCATCCTGTGGTTATCATCTCCAGTGCGGATTCTGGAGAAGACCCAGCCATGTGGCACTGAGGCAGAAAGGCAAACCTTATCCATAAGCACTAGACAGACAGACAGACAGACACACACACACACACACACACACACAAACAGAGAGAGAGAGAGAGAGAGAGAGAGAACTGGGAATGCTGTAGGCTTTTGAAACCTCAGAGCCCATACCTCCTTCAACAAAGGCACATCTTCTAATCTTTTCCAAACAGTTCAACACCATGCACTGAAATACATGAGCCTGTGGAGGCCGTTCTTATACACACTACCACACTCCTATATTGCAATTATTTTAGTAAATGATTCTGTTTTCCATCCAGGACAACAAGTCAAAAATTTAGGGGGAACCTTTTACCTCAAAACTTCCCACAATAACCCCAGGGCAAAGCCTGTCAACTTATACCTAAATGTTCACTCATAGCTTAAATATATGTGTTTTTCTTTGTTTGCAACATTACCACTTTTGTCCAAATCATTATAATTTATCTCCTAAAATGTTCCCGCAGGTCTCCCAGATTCCATGTTTGTCTATAGAAGTCACTCTTCATATGCTTGTGAGAGTTATCTTCCTGAAGCGTGAAATTAGGGGTCATGGTTCATGTCTTTATACTCCCAGGACTCAGGAAGCAGGAGCAGGTGGATCTCTATGTGTTCAGGGCCAGTCTTTCCTACATAGCAACATCCAGGCCAACCAATGCTATATAGGGAGAGCCTACCTCTCTAAACAAACAAACAAACAAATAAACAAACAGAGAAGCATCATTAGCATCATGCTTTCCCTCTTCTTAAAGCTACTCAACAAACCAGATATAGTGACTCATGCCCTATAATTCTAGCACTTAGAAGTCTAAGCCAGTAGAATGATAAGTTAGAGGGTAAGCTTTGCATTTTAACAGGACCCTGTCTCCCAAACAGGGTGGAAAAAGCCACAGCCAATAACAACAAAAATGCAAAAGTTTTCTTTTTGTTACATTTAGATTAAAACCTAATATAATCCATTGTGCTAGTCAGATCTGTTGTAGGAAACCATTAGATATAAGTGGGAAACTCCTAAGCTCTTGCAGCTTATAAACAATGAGACGTCTCAAGGCTGACAGAGAAAGACTTTATCTCAGAGCTCAGCCATTACACCTAGGTGGCCCCACTTCCTAAATATTCCTGAAGCAGAAGGATTGCTTCACATCATGGGTGGGCTTTCTTCTGACATGGTGGCTGTTGTGGAAATACTGGGAGTCAGAGTAGCAGCTGAGTCAGACAGAAACACACTGTCTTATGACCTACCCTTGGACACCACAAAGTACCATTCTCAACAAACTCTGTGGACTAGAGAAGTCACAAGTTCCTCTTGAGATTCTGAGTGTATGGTCATTTGAAGGAGAATGTCCCACATGGAGTTGGTCACTGTTTCCCAGTTGGTGGCACTTGGGGGAAGCTTAGGATGTGTGGCTTTGCTGGAGGAAGTATGCCATCAGGTGAGCTTTGGGAGTTTAAATACTTGTACCATTTATTTCTTCCCATCTTTACTTCCTGCTTGCAGGTCAAGATGTGAATCCTCACCTTCTCCTTCAGTTTCCATACCTCTGGTTTGCCATCATTACTTTAACCCTTGGGAACTATCAGCCCCAATCAACTGTTTCTTCTATAAGTTACATTGTTCATGGTATTCTATTCCAGTAGAAAAGTAACTAACATAGAGTCACATTGTTAGAATTTGTAGCTGTGAAGCTCAGGCCTATAATCCCTGCTACTTAGAAGGTAAAAACAGGAATATCTCAAAGGCAAGTCTAGGCTAATGAATGAGTTCAAGGTCAACATGAACTACCTAGTGAGACCTCAAATAACCTGTCTTAAAATATAATGTAAAAAGAAGTCTTGGACTACGGCTTAATGATAGAGTACCTGTCCAGCATTTGTGTGACTTCATAAATTTCTAGTATTACAATAATAACACCAGCAACAAAGTATATTGGGATTGGACACAATGAATATGGCCACCTATAGAGTAGTCTGTCATTCCCGTACTGGTTTCTATGGTTACTCGTGTTCTGTTCCAGCAAAATTGGTCATGGATCATTTTCTATAATTAGGTAGAAAATTCCATATTCTGTGCCATTCCACAAAGATTCCTAGGTAGGCACCTCCCAAGCAGGTTTGAGAAGCAGTGATCTTGACTGTCTTCTTTTGAAGTTGATGAAACAAAACACGAAAGTAATGACTCTGGTATGAAAAAAAATGAAATAAATGTTATCACTAATCGATGACACAAAGCAGGTGGAATTTGGAACTATTTCTAATAGAAGAATGGAGTTGTTGGCTGCAGTGGCTTTGAGAAATGGGCTGTAAGAAAGTTTCATTCACTGGGGTTTCTTGTGGAGAGTTATAGCAGGAAGTAGGAACTGGGTGAAGTTAGGATGAGCAAGGACACCGGAAACGGAAATGGATGAGACTCTCACAAGGCACCATTGATAGAACAGCTGCCTGAAGAATTACTCCTGTGGTGTCGATCACAAATGCAGGGTCTGCATCCCGTCCCTTCTGAATCATAACCTCTGTGAGGGGGCATAGTTAATAGGCTTCCAGTAGGTCCCTGTGGGCCCTAATATCTGAAGATTACCTAGCAACATAATAAAATCCTTGTTTATAAAAGTCATGAATCAAAAGTATGAAATTGACAGAAGAGTCCCACTTAGACAAAAATCCATCAAATAAACTAGAAGATGTTCTACCAATTAATGACAAATGGGGCCGTACATTCCTCTTAAAATAAGAGCACAATTTGACAGTCACTGATTATATCTCCAAAGCCTCGGGGTATATGTTTGTTTTTCATTCTTAACCCTTGAAATACTATTCAGCTATATCTTACAACTTAGTATCACCATATTAAGTATGTGACTTTTACCAAACAAAAGGTTGTGCTTTTAGTTGAAAAAAAGAAAAAAAAAAAGAAAAAAAAGAAAAAAAAGAAAAAAAAGCTGAAAGACGAAAAGCCAGAGCATTGTTTGTATTGGGGCCGCTTGACCTCCCCACCTCCAACTCATGGTTTCCATTAATATCTTTTTTGCATCATCACTGAAAGCCTTTATCATCAATGGCTCATTGTTAAAATCTCCCTTCCTCAGCTTCAGGCCATTTTTTTGCCAGACAGTTCTATATCCTCCTACTCCCAACCAACATCCCTTTCTTTTTTCCAGACCACTGAAGATTTAACTTCCTGAGGCTGGGCAACCATTTCAGGATGTGATGACTCTAGCTACATCCCAAAAAACTCTTGTACTCTTAAGAGACAGAGAGTATACTTCGACATGCCTCACAGACCCCAAAATGTTAGAGAACCCCAGAGCTTGCAGCTGGCACCTAACAGACTCCATAGAAACCACCATCCATCTGCCTATCACTTTCAGAGAGCAGTCTTCTCTCCCTGGGGAGTGCTGATGTTAGAGTCTGTATTTTTGGGTCACACTTTGCTCGCTTATCTCAAGTATGTTAAACAAAGATGTTCTTGATCTTCGATTCTGAATATGAAAGTGTTGCTATTGACAGAGGGATGCCTGTGTCTAGCTCTCCCACCCCACTCCTTCTTCTTTGCCCTACTCGTTTCGGTGGGCTTCACATTGGCAGGCTATTAAACAACTTTAACACAATTGCACTTTGTGTGGCCCCAATCTATGTCTTCGGCTGACTGAGAGGAGGTATTATGCTAGGCAGCACTGTTTGATTAGAGAACCGCTTAGACCATGGGGAGTAGAATAGTTAAATATGATGTTTCATGAGGTTGAAAACTCAAAGGCAATTAGAAAGAAAGCATCATCAGTGCACACACTCAGAATTTGGCATGAAAAGGGAACTTGGGTCATCCTAAAGTGAGACTCAGCTCAGATCTCCATCTCAGCTTCACTATGTTGGAATTTTAACTTTGAAATGGAATCCAACCAGTAAACACTTCGGTTTATACAGAGCAAGAATCTGGGAAAATGCAAATTGGCTTGGGAATACTCTTGAGCTTGAGTTAGGGGGCTTCTTAAAATGTCACCATCTTATTCTCTTAGGAAAGGTTTTTCACGGTTCTCCTCATCTAGGTTCCCCTATGATATAAGGTACATATCTTTCCCAATGTTCCTTATTCAGCTTGAAACAAAGAAGGAGGCAAGTGCCTGTGTCAACTGGCATCAAGATAGCACTTAAGTCCTGATGGGTACCTCAGTGAAGCACTTTCTAGAAGGAGAGAAAGACTGTATGAGTTCAGTCTTTGCTGGAGGGAAGATGAGACCGTATAGTCTATTGAAAGCGAAGACTTGTCTGGGAGTTGGGAGATTGCAGTGCTGAGCCATCTAAATATCTTCATATATATATATATATATATATATGATTCAAGTATCCATTTGGGACCAAAGTCAGATTTTACTACAATTTTATATCTAATACTTCTTTCTCGTTTCCAATTTATCTTGTAGAAGAGACTAAATGTGTTTTGCTACCTCGTGGGTACTATAGGAAATCATTTCCTAACGAATTGAAACATGTTTTCTCATTTCACTTTCCCTTGCTGTTAAGTCTGTGCCCCCCCCACACACACATCTCCTGTGCTTGGTAGTGAGATGGTTTAACTACATGTGTGATGGCTTCTTTCTATTTGGCCTCTTCTCTATATGCCATGTCTTCAAGCACTCCGCAGAATTAGTATAAGGAATTGAAAGGCAGAACTTCAGACACAGGAAAACATGAGGTTAGGAGACAGGCGAGGAGCAGCAGATGTGGAACGGAGATTCTCCACCAACAATTTCATATATCTACTGACAGAAGTGAAGCTTGCCCCTCCACTGAAGACCAGTGTAAGCTCAACCCGACACCTGCCTATGCTCTGGATATAATAAACATTTCTTTTGTTATCTTTTCTCTTATATCCAATGCCTTATGAGTTTAAACAACTAAGGCAGAAACCAGAGTTTGAAGTTCTGTATTTTCGGTTGGATGCACTGAGCATTACAAAGACTTTAAGCTTAGAAACCTGGGTAGCATTTAAGTCTCTAAATATTAAACCAGAATAGTTTAGAGTAAATCTGGTAGGTTAGGAAAATGCGTTTCTGTCACAAAACCTTACCTTACACCAGAAGGATACTGGCTGTCAAAACCTTGCCTTTCAACTCACTCAGAAGTTACTACGGGGTTGGATACACCATGAACAGATGTTAAGATAGCACAGCAAACTCTTGAACACAGCTTTCAAGGGATGTTCTAAGTGCTTTCTACCCTTGGACCTGCATCTAGAGAAAGATAACAGAGCTTCATCCTCTGACTGATGCTCATTAGATCTTAATACCATTAACAATTATGTCAATGAGTTTTGTGGGGGGTATGAGTTAGTATTAGTATGCATCTATGTACAACTGATGTACACATATGTGTGCATATGTGTGTGGAGGACAGAGGTTAGTCATTCCAAAGAATCCATCTACCTGAGTACTTTTTTGAGGCAGGGTCTCTCATTTGTGTGAGGCTTCTTGATTATGCTAACCAGCTGGCCAGCTATACCCAGGAATCTATCCATCTCTGCATTCCTTCCCTGGTGCTGGGGTCACAAGTGTGTACCACCCTACCCAACTTCTTTACATTACTTTTAGAGGCTAACTCAGAGTCTTCAACTGGCATGGTGAGCATTTTACTGACTGAGATGTCTCTATTAAGTTATAATACAATTATAAGAAACTGTCCCATTTACAATAATGTAAAATAGTAAATGGTGTGTTCATGGTATACAGTCGTGTTGCTACCTCCTTTTACAACGTGCTGAGCCCTCATTGTCTATATGAAACATGTCTTACCTTCTTTGCTTATCATGGACTGAATGCTTCTATGAGAAGCACTGTATAAGGTCTTACCCATTGATGAACAGGATCAGAACATGAATCCTTTGAATGATAAGTAGGTCATGAGGTTGAAGTCCTCAGGCATGGGATTTGCATCCTCATGAGAAAAGTGAAGTTGGCTTTCTTTCTCTGCTCTCCACCCTGTTAGGAAATAAGAAAATGGACTTCTAGAAACAAGGAAAGGGCCTTTACAAAGAACCTAATTTTTATTGTTGGTCCAGTTGTAGAACTGAAGTAAATGGTTTTTCTATTATTTAAGCCATTTAGTTGATGGTGATTTGTTATAGTAGTCTGAACTCACTAAGAGGGTGATAACAAAAGCAACAGGATACACACTGGAAGAAGCTGCACCATTTAACCCATAAAGCCCTCCTCTCTTCTGAAATTGCTGCTATGTGTTAACAACTATTTGGATGCCTTAAAATATATCATCTAATAAATGACTTTGGCAACCCAAAGTTGTTCCTTATTCAGTTGTTACCAACAGGGCATGAGAGTGTGACACTTCTCAAGCCTTATTATCCTATCCTAGTGTTGGGGTCCACTGCCCGCAGTGGACTGGGTTCCTGGAGGATTGGCCCGAAGCTGAAATGAAACTAAGGGAGTGGGGGAAGAAAGAAGAACTCCGAGGCTACATGGTTGCTTCTGCTTAGAACGACTCTTTAATGGTGGACAAGCATTTGGGGATAAAGGAAGGGAAGCCCCGCCCCCACTCTTCTGCGCAAGCGTTCTGGAGTTTGGCGGGAACCCTGAAGTCTAGTGACATCTCTCAGGTTGCGCAGGTGGGCTGGTCGTAGGTGGGCCTCTGGTAAGCTGGGCGGAGCTGGGTGACCTAGGAGACGAGCAGAACCTGGCTGCAGGGATACCGGGCTCTCTTAGCCTAGTTAACAAAACAATGGATGCCATTGGGTGCAGCATAGCTCTGGTCATTGAACCAACTATGTTGGTGGAGAAAGGACACCACATCCTAGTGTAATAATCTTGTCTCTATACACTATGAGTTTAAAGGCATATTCCATCTCCTCCCAAATACCTACTTTCCCTCTGCCTTAACCCCAAGAAATTTAGCCCATGTCTTATGAAAGCATGTTGCCCTCTACTGATGCGATGGTCAGATGAAAAGCAAGAAGGTCCCCAACTCAGTACAACTCCCAAGTGCATACACATGTTACATTCTTTATGGAAAGTGCCCAGGTGGTCCTTCCCATGTGGACTAGCTAGTATTCCACAAGAGGACTGTGGACCTCACACATAGTAGGTAGTGATGGCAGTGGTGGCAGCACCTCACGTCGTTTCTTCAGTGGTTAGTCACTGTGTTTCCCAGTGTGGCTGCCCCTTAGTGCTATCTTTGCTGGTCGTCCATACTTAGGAGTTACCTCTATCTCATCTCTAAAACAAACAAACAGACAGACAGACAGACAGACAGACAGACAGACAAACAAAAAACCCCTCTAATTCGCTAATGTAGAACAATGCAAAATAATCTCCAACTTGTAAAAACACGGGCATCCAATATCTAAACACAGCGAAAAGTTGTCAAAACGACCAAAGGACCATTTCACAATACCCTCTGCACTATAAAGGGATAGAGACCAGAAATGGCATTGGTAGAGGGATAAATGAGAAGAAACAACTAATCATGTTTACTATTAAAATAAGTCCCATTCCAGTCTTTTCTCATATGTTTGTTGATTTTGCATTGAATTGACAAAATGGTGCAAAAGCAAACATTTTTCATTCAATTTTTAAACCTTTACTGAAGTTTGACTCAGTGTCTTCCTAAGGCCTGTGTTATAGACTAGGTCATCAGCCTATGGTGTTAGTAGGAGGTGGGGCCTAGGGGGAGCAAGCTAGGGGGTATTACATTAGGGGGGTATCAGTGAAGAGTATATCAAGACCCCAGCCTGTAAGTGTGAGCTGTGATCTCTCTTTCTCTCTCCCCTGCCCCTCCCTTTCCCTCTCCCTTCTTCGTTGTCCCAACGAAACCTTGTCTCTTGTTAAATCAATTTAACCAACACAAACTTTAGACTCACACCAATCCTAAAAATGGGAACGCCTGACATTTAAAATTGTGTGAAAGTGACACACCTTTGTTTGTTTTCTCTTTTCTTTCTTTTTTTCCCTTTTAGTCTTTCTTCCCATGAGGCTCTTTGAACGCTACCCATTTTAGCTTCTATTTTTAAGGAATATCCAGAGCTAAGCCTTTTCCTGAAACTTGTTTCAAAATGTATCTCTCTTAGACCCAGTCACTTACCTTCCAGAGAAGAGAGCTCTATATTTATAATGTCTAGTAATTTATTATACCCTCTTTCTAAATTCAAGTGCCCGCAGGCATGCCTGTGCATAGGCACTTCAATAAGTGCCTTTGGAACCCTCACCCAAGGTGATGAGCAGGGACAGAATTTTAAAGTTGCCACAGAGCAGATATTTGTGGTGTGTGTGTGTGTGGGGGGTGTTAGAATGATTCTGACTCTAGCTGAAATAACAAGGTGACTCAAAAGAGCCTTGTTCCTCTCCTGTCGTCCCCATGGCAACCTAAGTACCTTAGACATGGCTGACATCAGACACACATCACTTCCTCCTCTTCATATCACAGAGTAATGTTGTCCAGATGCAACCTAATGAAGATGCTGCTCCCGAGGAAGGCTCTGAGGTCCTTGTGCTCCTAAGACTCTAGAGCTTTCACCTTAGGGATGCTTTATTCATTAAGGCAGGATAGATGCTGCTTCCGCATCAAGTAGCCCAGGGGCTTTTTTATACATATATTTACTGTTCATGCTCCATTGACAAAATGGTGCAAAAGCAAACATTTTTCATTCAATTTTTAAACCTTTACTGAAGTTTGACTCAGTGTCTTCCTAAGGCCTGTGTTATAGACTAGGTCATCAGCCTATGGTGTTAGTAGGAGGTGGGGTCTAGGGCGAGCAAGCTAGGAGGTGTTACATTAGGTGGGGTATCAGTGAAGAGTATATCAAGACCCCAGCCTGTAAGTGTGAGCTGTGATCTCTCTTTCTCTCTCCCCTGCCCCTCCCTTTCCCTCTCCCTTAATAAAATGGTATTTATTCCATTTTCGGTTGCTCTGATGACCCATAGCAAACCTCGAATACCCCTCCACAGGGGTTAGCTCTCTTCCCTAAGAATCAACCACTGTCCCTATTCTCCTAGGACGGATTTTCTCATCCGGTGAGTGAGACAATGAAAGAAACGGGTATCAGAGAGTGATAAGCACGGTATCAGAGAGTGATAAGCACTGTAAAGGAAAATAAAGCAGGGTGGGGGTGGAGGGGGAGGGGCTGAAGGGGCAAGCGAGCCATGCCAATAAAGGCAGAGCAGAGCAAAATCTGGGAGAGGTGGCCGGCCGGACTGGTGGGAGATAAAACAGAGAATCTGGGCATGAGGGAAAGGCAGCTTAGAGGTCATGGAGGGAAGCCTTCATCTACTTCTGCATGAGAAGGAAAAATGTTGAATTTCAATGAGTTTGTACTCATGCATTGTGTGTGTGCTTATGCATGTGTCACTCACTGTGCCTGTGGGGGGGGGGTCAAAGGACAATTTGTGGGTGCCTGTCCTCTCCTTCCACCAGTTCTGGAGATGGGCCCAGAATGTCTGGTTTGGTGGCAAATACAGCTACCAGACTGAGCTCTAGATTAGCATCACCAATTAGAGCCTTTAGGATTACTCTGAGCTGCCAGTGTATTCTCTGTGTGTATGTGTGTATGTGTGTGTGTGTGTGTGTGTGTGTCTGTCTGTCTGTCTGTCTGTCTGTTTCTCTCTGTCTCTGTTTCTCTCTTCTTTATTTTTCTTTCTTTCTTCTCCCTAATCCCCCCTCTCTTGCCCATGGTCCTCCTTTTCTCCTCTAAGCCTTCTTTTAGCAGGCATTTGGCTCTGCTAGAGGCGCCCAAACCCCAGGTTACTCTCCAGCTCCAAGGGAAGGTTAGCCAGAGCAGCTCAGCTTTCCAGTAAGACTTAACCTAATTCCCCAGACAGAAAAAGGCTTAGTGAGAACAAGATGAGAATTAAAGCAGAGATGATGAGGAATATTTTCTTGTTATTTAATAAACAAATGCCGAGACGTTTTAAGACAAACACCAGCTGCCCCACATTGCTGTGAATGTTGCAGAGAACTCAGGGTTGTGGGACTGCTTCGTCCTGTGCTATCTGGAGCCTGAGTTTATGAGGGGCTATGTGTTTATCTCGGGATTGGGAATATAACCAACTCCTGATTACCAAGGCTAATGGATAGTCATAAATATTCCAAGCAGTTGAAAAAAAATCGAAGAATAATTTTTGCAGACACATTTTTAAGGTAAGTTATTGTCCTGATTAAACAAATATTATGTATGTGGGTGACAGTGGTTATATGAGTTCACAAATCATATAGAAGGGTATGAATGAGAGACGGGACAAGAAAAGGGTTTTAGAGAAGAGTGTGGGAAGCCGTGGGGAGAGGAAGAATGTGCAGAAGTGACTGCCGAGCATGCGTAGTGTGGGCCATCAATAGTCAGAGCCCCTGGGTAAAGTACAGATTAATTCAGCTCTTAGTCCCAAATGCTAGAGGGCTGAAATTCTACTCTGCTCAGAAGGAAATCACTCAGATTCCTCTAAAAAATGTCACTGACAGAGTTGGTGCTGTACAACAAGACTAGAAGGCTTACTGAACTTGCTCTGAGAAAGCTTGTCTGGTTAGTAACACCCCCCCCCCCCAGGCCACCACTCCTACAGCCGGGAAGCCACTACATATGCTTGGATTCTGTGAGTGTGGTGCCTGTGGAAGCATTTTTAACAATTTGTCAGCAGTGGCTCTTTTGCGCTTCTCAAATTCTAATATGAAACCAATCACCTGGGGGTAGGATTCAAATGCAGATTACGGCCATGTAGGTCTACAGCAGGCCCTGACTTTCTGCATTTCTTTCTTTTTGTTTTTTTTTTTGTTTTTTTTTTGTTTGTTTGTTTTTTTCGAGACAGGGTTTCTCTGTATAGCCCTGGCTGTCCTGGAACTCACTCTGTAGACCAGGCTGGCCTCCAACTCAGAAATCCACCTGCCTCTGCCTCCGGGGTGCTGGGATTAAAGGCCTGCGCCACCACACCCTGCGACTTTCTGCATTTCTTAAGGGCTCCAATAATTTTTCACCTAGCAGTAAGCTCGGAAGCTTTAGTTACATTAAGTATCGATTTTACTACATGGAATGGCAAACTTTATACTAAAATTTTAATTTTTAAAGGAAGGTCTTGTGTAGCCTCCGCTTAACCCAAATTTTCTCCGTAGCTGAGGATGACCTTGAACGTCCGTTCCTCACAGGTGCTGAGATTACAAATGGGCAATTATAGACCTACTCTATCTTGTGATGCTAGGAATTGAGCACAGGGCTTCCTCCTCTCGTTATGCAAGCGGTCTATCACCTGAGCCACGTCCTCCAGATCCAGGCTTCTTGACTGACTGTGGGCACGAGTGTATTTACGGCCTGGAAGTCTCTGAAATTTATAAAAACAGAAGAGAGTTGAGTCTAAGTGTTCTGGGTAAAATTCACCTGATTTGGAAAAAATGTCAGGGAAAAAAATCAGTTCGATTAGAAGTCCTAGTACCTGGAACCCAAGTGGACGCTGATCTTTTTTTAAAAATAGGTCTTCTAGCTTGGACCCCTGATTTGGGAGAGTGGAATGTCTGTTTAGCACAATATTTGGGCTGTGTCAGGTTTGGAGCTTGGAGCTGGTTAGAGCTTGTTAGCTTTGATCGCCATCTGGTGGCAAAAGGCAATAGAACTATTTCTTAAAAAAAAAAGGAAAAGAAAAAAAAGTGTGTGTGTGTGTGTGTGTGTGTGTGTGTGTGTGTGTGTGTGTGTGTGTGATACATACATGTAAGTGTGTGGGTGTTTGTGTCTATGTGTGCCTTTACAGATGCCGGGACAAGACACTGAGTGTCTTCTATTATTTCCTGTCTTCTTGCTTTAAGAGAGGGTCTCACTGACCTGGAAACTTACCATTCAGTTAGTCTGGCTGACCAGCCACCTCTCTGGATCATCTAATCTCTATCCCACTATGATGGAGTTGTGCACGCATGTGGACATTCTCAGATCTTTACGTGGATGCTGGGTATTAGAATTCAGCTCCTGCAATGTTCATGCTTGCAGAGCAATTACTCTGGCCTACTGAGCTCCCCCCCCGTCTTTTTTTCCAAAGAAACAAAGTATAGCTCTCAATTATGCTTGATGCTACTGTGTTATTCTAAGTAAGAATTATTAATGCTAAAGGTATTCCTTCATATAATGTGTAGGTTGGGATTTAAGATAAACTTGGCTACCACTTTCTTTCTTTCTTTCCTAACTGTATGTTGCCCAGAAACTCTGACTTAACTCACCACTCTTGTTTCAGCAAATATCCTATCCATCATCACTGTTAGTGTTGTTACTGGCACTGAAGATTGAGAATCCAGGATTTTTCACAGTCTAGGAAGCACTCTAACCTGGGCTACATCTTTAGCCCTTAGTTTCTGAGTTAGTTTCAGAGTTAGGGTCTTGTTATGTAGACCAGGCTATTCCAGACCTTACTGTATAGCCTAGGATCATCTCTTCCTAAATTGCAGATGTTTACCACTATGCCACCACACCTGGCTTGTGTCTTCTCTTCTTTATCATGCAACCATGGGTAGATTGCTTGATCTTGAAAGACCATGAATTCTAAGTCTGTAAGAGTATCATTAGCTACTTCAGTAGGTTGTTGTGCAATGGTGTTTAGCTGGGTACCATGTGTACTAGTATTCTTTAGAGAAATAAAACACATAGAAATTTTGAATCGGCTTATGCAAGCTGATCAAAACAGTCCCAACTTACTACTTCACACCAAAGAAGCTGAGAACCCACTAGTCTCACAGCCCATGAGGTGGGGTTTCTCAGCAGTTCCAGGCTGGTACCACAGGCCTGGAGGATTCCTGGAGACCTGCTGGTTCTTGGTCCACATCAGACTTGGGTTCTAATATCAGCAAAGGAATCAGAGCAGCAGATGGTAAATTAACTCAAGGGAATGCCACAGCAGCAAAGGAGGAATGATCTTTTGGAAGGTACCACCAATCATTTGGGGTGGGTTGTCCCACATCTATAAAGCACTGAAGACAGTTCCTAACGGATACCCACATAGGCCAAACTAATAAAGACAATTCCTCAACTGGGAGCTCAACAGAAAGAGAGGGAAATGTGGCAGCAATGTTCTTAGTTATACTGCGAAAATAGGAACTCTAAGAAGCACCCATGACATGTTGTTAGTTTCACGTTAAAAAAGTAACAAAGATGAGGCCCAGAGGGGGAAGTTTGCCCAGTAACAAATCCAAGGTCTGGTCTAGACAACAAGTTGAGGCTTTATAACTTTTGGCTGTGAGTTTTTCAAATGATAACTGTCTTCATTCTACTTATTGACCCAATAAACCCAAGAAGAAGCATTACTAGTCAGTTTTCACTAGATCAGATGCGGTAACAAGTATCCCTGATCTCTCAGGGTTGTTTGTTGCTCCTGTTACTTTGCCTTCGTAGGTTTTCTGAGCTGTGGATACTCTCATCAGTCATAGGCAATGCTGCAGGAAGTGCTGGATGCTGGTGGGTGGAGTAGTGAAAAAAAATCAATTTTTACTTTGATTGCTTCTTTGCTGTCTATGAAGTTGAGGTAAAGAGAAGATGCTGGGAATATGAGAGACAAACAAGGTGACCTCTACATCAGCCCCTGCCTCCAAGTCCCTGCCACATCTGACTTCCCGTCCTCACTTCCTCTGGTGATAAAATGTGATATGGAAACAGAAACGGAATAAACCCCTCCCCAAGTCGCTTCGGTCATGGTGTTTCACACCATGTTAGAGCCATAGCAACTCTAAGAGAATGGGACTCCAGGAGTCTCTCCTACATAGGCAAAGATTCTTTTAAAAAGACTCACAGATTAGAATGAAAATCTGTTTTCCTCAGTAGAGCTTCAGCCCAGCTTGCGTTGACCAAAACTGACCCAAAATTCTGTGACCAAAATAAATGACTCTGCACTGAATTTGTGGCTATTAGTCTGTGGCAATTGCTTATTACACAGGGGCATCCTTTCAAAATTTATAATGCTTGTTTCTTTTCATTTAATGCCCCCCCCAAAGATAGAGCACTATAAGATATGTGGATAACCATTGAGCTCTGTCAACAGCCCATACCCAAGCTTGCACAGGCACATCTCCATTTCCAACCTAAACCAGTCTGGGTGATGAGGACAGAAGACTTTGAATGTGGGTACAGTCTAAGTCCGTGAGGGAAAGAGGAGGACGGCATTCATTTTTATCAAGAGTCTAGGCTTATCTTTTTCTATCACATAGGAAAGTAAGATGAGATGAAAAGAAGCAGAAAACAGAGAGAGCACAAACGGAGAGGGAAAGGAGGGGGAGGAGAGAAAGGAGATAGGGAAGCTGGTGGTGAGAAGGAGCAGTGGAGGGGATTCGAAAACAAGTCCCTGCCATCAAGGGAAGGACAGAGTCCCATTAGGGAATCCAGGAGATTGAATTGAGGAGATTGGTGTTTCTCCATCCAGGGAACTCATAGTCTCCTCTCCATCTCTACCCCCTCACTATCTTTCCCTCCCTCCCTGCACCTCCACTCCACCTGTTCTCCTCCTTCACATCTCTCTCCAGATCCCTCCACCTGTTTTGAGAAACAAATGTCTGCTATTGCATAATGGCTAACAGTTACGGATTGTTTCATACCTTATACCGCGGATTCTGGGCGTCTAAGCTCCACACAGTTCATTCCGCTGTAGTTCTTGCCTTTTAGAACATTATGCTGGAACTTGGTAAGTTGCAGTTTGGAAGCTCTTAGTGGCTTTCTCCCTACCAAGGTGGCTGCTTAGTGTGGTTACTGAGATAAAAGTCACCAGAGACAGAGCCTGACAAAGGGTATGTGTGCCTAAGACCAAGTAAACAGACTATGTATGTTAAACCTTTTACGAACACGTGATTTTTAGAACTAGGCAGGAAAAAAAAAAGATCGCCTATTAGTGTAATTTAACAAATCAACAGCAATATGGTTCAGAGAACTATGTTTATGCCTGGACCTTTCCAGGAGTCTTCAAATAACACCACATATACATAGCCATGGAATGATTAATTTTTAGCCAAATAAAAGATGGGCTAACATATTTGTTTTTATATATATATATATATATATATATATATATATATATATATATACACATATATATATGCTATCAAACAATAGCTTGGATTCTCTTTATCCCAAGAACTTTCAGAGTAGCGCACATACTATCTGGAAAGAAAATTCTGAATATATATATATATGTGTGTGTGTGTGTGTGTGTGTGTGTGTGTGTATGCCTATATATGTATATATATGTACACACACAAGTATATGTATATATATATATATATGCACAGGTGAGTGTTTAGGGCCAAATATTGACTAGTAAAGGTATGAATCTCCCTTTAAATCAGAGCACGGTATGTATGCTATCATTAGTCTCCCAGCCTGGGGGGTGAGGGGTGGGGGGTGGGGAGGTGTCTACTTCCATAACAGCAATTCCTGCCACAGCAGTGAAAAGCCAAATAGCAATCAGATGGAGAAAAGTAATAACCCAGCCTTGCCTGGGTTGCATTCAATTTATGTCTGTGGCATTTCAGTTTTAAGCCACTAAACCTTGGTCAGAATCTCAGGAGAACAAGACAGCACAATTCCAAAAAGCAATCAAAAAGTGACTGCCAAGTTATTGGGCGGTTCCATGGTGCGTTTCTAAGCCAGTGCTAATCTAATAAATGTACATGCAATGAACTGTGAAATTGAGAACATGACTGTCCACATCCTCCAAGTCAAAAGGATAGCATGGTTATTCCTCTCTGAATCTGTTGAAAGGGGAATCACAGATAATCTGTTATTTCATACCTTCACCAAGGATGTGAAAAGTCTGCATGGCTCACACTGTGTGTTTGGACTGAGGAAAGGCTGAGAGAGCCATGATGCTTGCCTGGCTGGAACCCTAGCTCAGGTGAACAACAAGGAGCTTGAGTGTCAAGGCTGGGAGCCTTAAGCTCTGCCTTTCAGTGCTCTGAAGACTTGTGTATTGTGAATGTGAGTTGAAAATGGGGTGATGTGTGTGAACACACTTCAGTAAACTGGGAAGGATCATTTAACACAATAGGAAACAGAGTATCTAAATGTTTTTGAATTGGTTTAACAAATATTCATTCACAAAGATTAAAACAAAACAAAACAATGTAACCATTTCTATTTTGCAGCAAAATGAAAGCAGTAGTACTATTGGCCACTGTTAGGATCATTCATTCAAATCAACAATTTGCTTAGAATCTTGTGCTCATCTGGTTGTTAGTGGGGTTAAGAGTCAGTGGTCGTTATCGATATACTTACAATCTAGTGGGCAGTTGGATGGGATAAAGTAAGTAACTTTATGGAAAATTAGCTTAAGTTTGTTAGATAATTGCAAATAGTTGAGCAATTATATCTTGATGGAAGGTAAGATTTCACTTGGGAGAAGGTATTCAGAGCCAACATTGAAAAGTGGGCCATATGTTGTTGCTCAGGAAATTGAGAAAATAGACACCAAGTTAAATATTTCTAGCAGAGAATGTTTAGTTCAGGAAAGTGGTTACAACAAATTGAAATAGGTCAAGAAAAGGAAAACAAGAAGACAAATAAGTCAGTTTTCTGGTTGAAAACTGTTCTTTACCTGTTCTTCTCCACAGGTAGAGAAATGAAGAGAAGGAAGTGGTTTTGCCCATAGGCCAAAAGTCATTCTGTCACACTACTGGGGTGCCATCACATTATTTGAAACTGCTAGAGAGCTATTTGAAGTTATCTTGGAAGCATGAAGGAACAGTTCTACAGAACTGGGACAGTCTGATGGGAAGCTCTGTATGACATTACTACTGATTTACCTAGGGCTTGAGAGCTAGTGTTGTGACTACTGAAAGGACACTGAAATCTGGCTTTGGGACAAGGATAGATTCTCCATTCTCTACCTGCTGAAAGACATCAAAGAATGTGTATTATCATCTATCGGAGATATCATCAGTACCCAGGAGCAATCGAGCATCCTTCATCTGGACATCATCTAGTCTTCTTCCAACACGTGGTCAGTACTCCCAATAGCAGGGGTCAACCAGAAGTCAGCTGGCAAGGGAGTCTGTTTGGAGTTCCACCTCCTTTATACTTAGAAGAACTGAAATGGGCACCAAAAGCCGGCAAATACACTGAAGGAAGGTAAGAAGCCGAGGAAAACAAAGGGTGATGCTTTTTCAAGTTAGACCCTGATAGGCTTGAGTATTTGAAAGCTTAGTCCCCAGCTGGTTGAACTGTTTGAGAAGGATTAGAATGTATGGCCTTGTTAAAGAAAGTATGTCACTGGGGATTCAAAACTGTGTGCCACTGCCAGTCAGCATTCTATTTCTTTGTCTCTCTGTCTCGTTGTCCTTCTGTCCCTCTGTCTCTTTGTTCCTATGTCCCTCTGTCTCTGTCTCTCTCTCTGTCTGTCTCTGTCTCTCTATGTGTCTGGCTCTCTGTCTGGTTCTCTGTCTCTGTCCTTCTCTCTCTGTCCTCTATCTTTTGATAAAGATATAATCTCTCAGCTACTGCTCTAGCACCATGGATGCCTGCCTGCTGCCCTGCTTTCTTCCATGATAGTCATGGACTCACCCTCTGAAACTATAAGCCCCAATAAACTCCCTTTTCTCTAGGTTGCCTTGGTCATAATGTCTCATCACAGCAATAGAAAAGTCACTGAGACACATGGTTAGATGTGCACAAAGAGGGAAATATGAAGTTCCATGGGAAGTATAAGACAGACTGCTTACTGAAAGTATACTACACCTTTGAAGAATTTTTGGAAAAGGGAAAGGGTAGAAATGGAAGCTAAGACAATGGGAACAGAAATGACAGATATTCAAACACAGAGCCAGAGCTTCCACTGCAGGCCTGGGATGCTACGTGAGCACCACAGTCTACCACTTACTACCCTTGGCCCCAGGCAAGATACTTTGAATGCTGTCAATCTGTCCCTGTCTATGTGGTTTAAAATCTGTAAAATTCACATGAGCTATTCTCAGGACAGGTGTGTGCTCTCTTTTCTGAGAAGTGAGGAACAGCTCTCACTTGGGCTTCTATAGTGAGAATCAAATCCCTGCCTCCCAGTGGAAAGTTTCATTGAAAAGATGGCATCCCCCTGCTGGGGTTTTTTTCCCTCCAGTGTCAAAAATAATCATTATATTTTAGCCATGGACATACCATATCTAACAGTGTTTTTATTTCATTATTCTCTATTGGTAGGATGTGCCTGAGGCCATTGATTAGACAAAACACTTTAAGTAATTAGCCTCTTGGATCTTGCTGAACAGTTCAACTTTGTTGCAGCTCCCTAGACAGCTGATGGGGCAACAGGCTTCAGATTCCAATGGGGCGCTGTTCTGAATTACAGAGCAATCACTCACCTTGAGAATGCCTTTTCCCCCAATATTTACGATCTAGAAGCAGTTGTGTTTATACCTTAATGTCAACAGATCAAAATAGAGAATGATTTTCACTCATATAGTCTGAGCATTCATGATTCAGAAGTAGGAAGATTGGGAGCTCAATACTAACCAGTGATACATGGCAATATCCTGTTTCACCCAAAGAAACAGATAACAACCACAAAATCATTGTATCGGCAGACACATACCCAGAGAATAGAGTGATATGTCAAAATTGAAACATCACAATAAATTCATATCTCAATGGTATCCACATATTAGACAATCTATATTAATAGTCCAGATGTACAAAAACTTATTTTGGAAAGAACAAAGAGAATCTTGCTTGGGAAATTAAGTCTATAGCGTTCCTGTTCCTGTTATCTTAATGAAGAATACAAGTTCAGAATACAGCCTTGCCCTTCACCTTCCCACAGTATACATGCTTCTAACTTCCCACCATTGTGCTAATCATCCTGCCCCTCACAATTCCTGTGCAATATCTAAATGAAGAGATAACCCCCCCAAGGGATGTTTCCCCCACTTCTTCTGTGCTGAGTATGTTCCATATCTATGTACAAGGTCTCTGAGTAATGTCATTTTGAAGGATGGAGGGGAGGAGGTGTTTTAATTTTTTGAAACAGAATCTTGTTAGGTAACTCTGGCTGCTCTGATCTTTACTATGTAGCCTAAGACAGTCTTGAAATCATGCCAATCCTCCTGCCTCACACTCTCAAGTACTGAAGTTAGAGGCATGCACTATCGCACTTGACTCAGTTTATTTCTCTGTTAATAAAACATCCTGACAAGAACAACTCAAGGAAGAAAAGGCTTATATTGGTTCACAGTTCCAGGGTACAGCCCATCATAGAGAATGAATCATGGCTACAGGAGTATGAGTGGTGACATTGCAACCATAATCAAGAAGCAGAGGACATATGTCAGTCCTCATTTTCCATTTAGGGAATGGTGCTACCCATAGTAGGCAGAGCATCATCCTCCCACAACATATCAGCTTCCCACATCAATTTATATCATCAAGATACCCTCTTCCAAGTGTGTCCAGAAGCCAGTTTCTCAAGTAATTCTTGAGTCTGACAAGTTGACAGTTGCTATCATAATGCTTATGTCAAAATGTACTCAAGCTATTTAGTTCTGTCAAAGTTTCACCTTGACTCCAGTAGTAATAGAGTAATATCATTGGATAAAAATTATTTTCCATCTTTACAATCATCCTTGATAATCTCAGGGTTTTAATAAATAAGGGAAGAGTACTTCCCTGAATCGAATCAACAGTAGCCACATTAAAAAAAGAAACTATTGAATCTAGACACAATGGCAATAAAAGGGCATCTACCTGAAGACCCTGGACCAGCAGCAGAAGCAGATAGTCTGCTGAGAGAGAGAGATCATCTGTGAAGAGGAGAAGACAGAGATACGAAATTAGGCTTCCACTTTCATGGCTACCAGATGGAACCAGGTATTGTGGGGTGCATGAGATTTAAGCAAGAGTATTACAGTCTTCTGGGCGGGAAAACTGAAACTTGGAAAACTGAAGCCTCACGAGGAATCAGATGGGGAAAACCAGGAACAAGATGTCCCACATCATCTATTTCCACTAGATAGCACAAACCTTACATTTGATAGTTGGATTGGTCACCATCACCAAGAATGCATCGATTCTTTTACCTACTTAAGTGGGTGTGAAGAAAAAAAAAATGTTCAGGTGCACACTCAGCTTCCAATGGAAGGTGGTTGCTATTGATTCTCCACAGGGGAGTATCCTTCCCTTATTTATTAAAGCCCCTGTGATTAACAAGGATGATCTGTAGAGGTGGGAAATAAATTTTACAGTTATGCTGTCCCCTTCAAATCCTCTCTCTACTTCCGTATCTGGGTTGGGGGTGGGGCAATCTGGGTTGGGGTGGGGCAATCTGGGCTGGGGGTAGGGCAATCTGGCCTGGGGGTGGGGCTACCCCAGTGTGCTCACTGATCGTTAGCTGTGAGAACATTCTCATAAAGACTATCCTACCTTCTGTGCTGGAACTGAACATTGCACAGACCATCATACTGATTGGAGCATAAGGCCTCTTGCTTTCAGGTAAGCCAAAAACAAAGAGCATTAGTCAGCACAGGCTGAGTAGTGCTGCCGTAACAAACAACAGGGGCTTCCTTCCAATTCACCCTACATGGGATTGTTCCAACTCTGCTTGGTGGGGTCTTTACTACAGAACACAGGCAGACAAACTTCATCTGCCCAGACATTGTTGGTCACACAAAAAAAGTACAACATGGAAACAATCCACTGGCTCGAAAGGCCCCCCTCCCCCCCGCCCGCTTGAGAGTGACACATACCTCGGCTCACACTCAATTTGTTTTTCTGCCTTATTTTGGCTTAGCAGGTTGTGTGTGGGGGTGATTCAGAAATACATATATATTCAGAAAATTATATATATTTCTGAAAACACACGGAGAGTGTTCTAACATACAACCAGTAGAGAGTCTCTTGAACAGCTGTCATTACTTTGGTTTTTTTTTTTTTCCACTGTGACGTGAATTCCTTTTAGCCAAAAGTATAACACTGTGGGATATCATGACTCATGAAGTGTGTCCACTTGTGATAATCAATCTCAGAAGTAAGTGGTTCAGAAGCTCCCAAGAGAAACAAAGGCAAATTCAGGGAAGACAAATCACTAGCCTTCCCATCATGGAAGCAGTTCTGTGTGATCATCCTGGACAGATGTGGGCTGATACCTTCTGAGGCGGCATGCATAGCCTCCATGACTGCTTTGCTTGCTATAATGATAAATCCCCACTGTGAACTTGATAGGATAGAGACTCCCTAGGATATGAGTAAAGCAAATCCTAGGGTGTGTCTTGGGGGAGTACACAGAGAGGATTGCCTAAGGATGGAAGACTCAGATTGAATATAGGCTTCAGTATGCTTAGGCTAGAGGCCCAGATGGAATAAGAGGAAGATGGAGAAAGTGTTCCAGTCCTGACATTCTCTCTCTCTCTGCTTCCTGAGTGTCTCGACTGAGCCACTTGGCTTTGCCAAACCCTCCTTGGTTAGGAGGCCAAGATGCACCGAGGTGTCCTAAACTGTGAGCCTAAATAAATCCCCCCCTTTAAGTTGCTTTACTCTGATTTGATTATAGCAATGATTAAAAGCTGAGGACAGGAAAGGGGGAAATTATATAATTATATTATCTCAAAAAATAAATGTGTTTTAAAAGGTGAATAATGGGCCAGGGAGATGGCTCAGTGAGTGAGTGAAAACGATCTGAGCAAACTTGATGATGTTTATCTAGATTCCCAGAACCTACATAAAAGCAGGACAAAAATGCAAGAATATGATATTGCAGAATTCCCCTAAGGAGAGATAGACCAGCTGAAGGGCAGGCAGAACCATTTGGCTTTCTAACACGGGAGATCAGGGGAGATCTTGAGTTACGGATGGTAGTTTGAGTTTCTGGGAGAGGCAACCCTACAGCAAGCTTCAGCAAGAGATCACATGGGCTTTTAACGTCTTTAAGGAAAGCTATTTCTTTTCCCCAAATAAGCGTTCTCCAAGTCAGCTCAAAAGTGATTCAGGGCAGTACAGCACAGATACAGAGTGTGTCACACCCAAAATCTGCACGTCTGCCTGCACGTCTGCCTAGCAGGCTCTCTTTGATACAAGGTGTAAGGCATGTCCATTTGTCATATCTGAAAACCAAGACTGACATGCCCCAGACCCTGACTCCTCACTGGAGTTTTAAGATGGAAAACCTGATATTTGGAGAAATTTGTTCGTATCCACCTATCTAAGCTCTAGAATGCTTACTAAAAAATTTCTATCAAGGTGCTGCAATCTTAACCCCACGCAGTGTTCAATGTGAGTTGTAGATATTAACACTTAAGGAATAGAGGCTAATATTTGTTAAAAGACTAATATTTCTTTATACATACTGATCTATTGAATTGACACAGTAGCTCTATAAGATACATACTTTTGCGCCGGGCATAGTGGCACACGCCTTTAATTCCAGCACTTGGGAGGCAGAGGCAGGCAGATTTCTGAGTTCGAGGCCAGCTTGGTCTACAAAGTGAGTTCCAGGACAGCCAGGACTACACTGTCTGGAAAAAAAACAAAGATACATACTTTTACTACCCTCATTTTGGAAATTCAATATGCCTACATCTTTCAATAATCATAGTATGATCAGTCTGTATAAAATCCTCTCCTTGATTTGAAGGATGCTGAACTGTGTTTTTTTTCTTCGTTTTGTTTGTTTGTTTGTTTGTTTGTTTGTTTTAGATAGAGTGTATATATTTTAGCAGAGTTTTCCAAACATCACCTTTGGGTTCTTTCTACTGTGAAATATCTTATTCTATGGGAGATGGGATTCTCCCCTGAAAACACTAGTTTTTAACTCTACACCTAGAGGATTGTGCAATAACTATAATATACTCACTAAGTTATGTTTGAGGCTTTGTACTAAGGGTCACCTAAACATGCCCTATAAGTCCTAGTTTAATGTATAAGAATCCATTAGCAGCCGGGCATGGTGGCGCATGCCTTTAATCCCAGCACTCAGGAGGCAGAGGCAGGCGGATTTCTGAGTTCGAGGCCAGCCTGGTCTACAGATTGAGTTCCAGGACAGCCAAGGCTACACAGAGAAACCCTGTCTCGAAAAACCAAAAAAAAAAAAAAAATAATAATAATCCATTAGCTTAGAGTCACCGTTAAATAGTGTCTTTCCCTGATATCAGTTATCTTGAAAACCCTGTCAAATAATCTCCAGTTATCACTGGAAGCCTTGGAGTATAAGACGCCTTGTGTTCTTGAGGAGTTCATGCATAGTTCTGCCCCAACTTCCTCTAGTACAGCCCATGGTTCTACTGTTCCTCTCTGCCTCTGTAATGTGGCTTAGAAACATGGTCACAGATTATAAATTACAATTCAATTATTAACTTATCTGTGCTAGCTAGTTTTATGTCAATTTGACATAAGCTGAAGTCATCTTAGAGAAGGATCACTTGATTAAGAAGATATGTCCGTGAGAAGGGGCCATTGACAGGTTCGTAGGGCACTTTCTACATTAGTGACTGTTGTGGGCAGGGCCAGCCCATTGTGGGTGGAACTTCCCCTGGGCACCTGGTTCTATAAGCAAGCAGGCTGAACAAGCCACGATAAGCAAGCCAGTAAGTAACACTCCCCCATGGCCTCTGCATCAGCTCCTGCTCCAGGTTCCTGCCGTGTTTGACTTCCTGTCTTAACTTCCTTAGAGGATGAACAGCGATGTGGATGTGTAAGCCAGTAAAGCCCTTCCCTCCCCAGCTTGCTTTTTGGTCATGGTGTTTCATTGCAGCAATGGAAATCCTGGACACTTTGAGAGTTAATTTTATTTATGTACACCAAATGGGACCCTGGTGAATCACTCATCTATCCATAGAACTCTATGATCAATGGGTTTCTGTCGAAGATCCTTACTAATCCCCATCAGCAAGTCAACATTCTCCAGCCCCCATATCTGCTGAGGAAATGTGTCGCCTTTGTTTCCTACCGTGTTCGTGAGTTGGAATCTTGCAACTCCCTGAGCTTCCTGAGCCTTATTTCCTCAGCTTCCTGGGCTTTAGGAACAGTCCACCTGACTGTAGAAGGAAAGGTTTCAAGCCAGAGGAAATAGCCACACAACAGGCAGAAAAAAAGAATATCCATCGCATCATCGGTCTGGACATTGATACACTGACAGTCTTGAATGGAGAAATAGCATGTGACACTTGGGTTTGCATGACATGTTGGCGAGGAGAGTGAAATAGATCACCGGCAGGAGACACTTTAATTTTCTGTTGTTTTGTAGCTCCATGGAAGCAAAGCCTTTTGGATCTGTTTTATATAATTAGTGGCTAGTCCAGAGTCTGACAAATGGTAAGCATATGGTCTATACCTGTGATTGACAACAAGAAACAAGGGAGAATTCATCTACTATATTAGCCCTGGTAAAAGACAAAAAAGCCTAAACGGGGAGAAAGAAAAGCACTGACCATAAACCAGGCATTTGACATACATGATCTCATTGATATGTATATATTAATGTATCTATTAATATACATTATCTCATTGAGGTCAGAGCCAACTTTACAAGAAATACATATTAATTGTTTCCATGACACAGATAAGACTTGAAGACATAAGTAAAATGTCCACATTCACTCATGTAATGCATAATAGAGCTGGGATTTGAACTCATGTCTCCCTGGTACTGGGATTTGAATTCATCCCTCATTGGTACTGTGATGTCAAGGGTGAAGGTAGGTAGAGGAAGGAAGAGGATGGAACTGAGACCTGCTGGTCATTGACTAGATCTGGGGTACCTCAGAGGTTTTGAGCTGAAAACACACAAATGGTCACATGCTGTCTGGGGTACTGAGAGATAACCAGATATAATTAGCCACATGGGGTCATACAGAATACAATCTGAATCCCAGAGCAGTGGCAGAGGTGGCTTAGTCAGAGCACCATATTGAGGCATCAAATTGGGTAGCAAATAGGCAAGTTTGTTTAGAGTCTGTCACAGGTGTTGGGGCTTCTCCCCTTTTAAATAGCTGTTGATACTTTTTCAGTGTTGCCTCTTTTGTTACTTTTATTACAGATAAAGCCCTTCCAGAGAAACTCACAAGGAACCAGACACGTTTTCAGCGTCTCTCTGTTAGCTTTTAGGTGATCCAGACTACACTTCATTCGTGGGAACACTAAATCATCTGCCAAGAGGAGTTTCTCTCGCCAAGTTTTAAACACGTGCTATAAGAACATGAACTGAGCATGCTCAGTAGTGTGCCGCCTCTATGTGATGATGGGCCTTTTCTATATGAATTATACAGCTACATAATGTGGACTGTCAATATCATTTAATACATACTCCACCAATTTAAAGAAACAACTCTTTCCTTTACGGAGACACTAACTTCGTGAATCAGCCCTGGGGCTTTCCCTGTGTAAGCAGTGAACTCTCTGCTCTTTTATCTTTAGCTTGTGTTTCCTGGCTTGATCCTCACCAGGGGCTAAGACCACAGTGCTCAGTCATACACTAGAACTGGGGAAACATGGAAGAGAAAGTTACTCTAGTGCTGAATGTGAGAATGCCCGGATTAATTGAGAACGCATTTCACGCTCAGTTATAAATGACCCCAAATGTGCCTCTGCATCTGTTTGAGATGATATTTCTTGTGTCTCTAGCGCCACAGAGCGATTTCTGTGACAGTAAACACGTAGACGTGTCAGACAGCTGGACACACAGCGATAGATCGTCAGGCAGTCCTGGAAGTGGGTCTGCATTTCTAAGTCCTCACATCAACAGTTCTTATACTTTCCACATTTGTATAAGTAGAACGTGCTGGCAGGGTGTGAAACATTACACACATGCTCTGTTAGTAAATGATGTGCCGGCGGTGTGATTTATGTTCTGTAGGCACACAACTTTCTCCCCTTCAGAAGAGGGCTCTAGACAAGCTAGGGTCTACAAAGGCTAGTGACTCTGCCACGGAGTCGAAAGCCCACCAAACTCCAGGACCCAAATCTCCTCAGGTCATCCAAGGCTTTGACAGGGGAAGCTAGAGGGAACAACCTCTAGAGTTTGATCTGGAGCTATGATCCTTTTCTCTTCCTGTTCTTCTAAACAGGAAGAGGTAGTGAGTAATAGCCAACTTGTCTGAGGACAAGAGAGTCCTCTTCTCCAGTGCTAATGCCTCTAAGCCCAAGCACCCCAGGCTCCTGAAGTCCCATTTCTTAGGACAAGCTCTATGATAACTAAAATCAGAGACAGCTACCTCCATCTTTCTACATCAAAGAAAAAAAGAAGAAAAAAAATGGCATAGTATTTATAGCTAATTCAAAACAGCTGAATTGTAAGTATCCCCCTTGCACACAATGTCCATCAGGAGGAGAACATACCCAAATTAATTTAGAAAGCATTTTAGACTAATTTAGCTATAAGTGACCAAAATGTGCTTTTGCATCTGTTTGGGATGACATTTCTTGGGCATGGAGCACTGTGCGGTAATTCCCGTGACAGCAAACACATAGACTTGCTATTTGATAGTTGCATAACTGTGGTTTGCTATGGCTTGCTCTTGGAGGTGAAGAGCTGCCTGTCTGCATTTTGTCCCCCCACCCCCTGCAGGCGGTGAGGTGGAAGCAACCAAATGTAAACTGCACCAAACCGGGGGTGGGGGTGGTGCAGGAAATAGTTAATAATGCCAAGGCATGTAAAGTCAGTTTCTCTGAATTGTCTTTCAGCTCAATGTGCCCCGAATGGCAATGCTCATGAATGACCAGCAGAGGGTAACCACGGCCTCCTAATACACTGGGAAGGCTCTTCCTGCCATCCATGAAATAAGCTTCAGAGAACAAACTCTTGCTTGCGTCTGTAACAGTTTCTCCCAACCACTGGATAAGTCACCGCACAGTGGGAATAACTCGGGCTGCACCCTGCTGTCAAATGTCTTAGATGGAAGCTCAACTCTTCTGTGGACTGGCTGCACTTATAGTTAACCTCAAATGGAGACAATTATAACATCCACTTTATATGTGGATGTTACACGTGAACGTGTAACAAATTAGTATACATTGTACATCCAGAACAGAGCCCAGCATACAGCGATGTATGGTATGTGTTCTTGTGGCTACAGTATTACATCAGTCTTTGTTTATGTTTCAGAGTCCCAGATAAAGTGTCATGACTCAAGAAGGAAGAAGTTAAGGCCTGGATGGGTCTCAGGCCAGGCAGCCAGAAACTACTCAGATGGGGATGGATGTGGTCAGGAGGAAGGAGGACAGGGAAGTAAGTGCCTTTGAGGAGAGAGGAAGAAGCAGAAGCTGTCTTGAGTTAGTTCATTTCTTCCCTGAACTAGTCAGAGAGACCTGAGCTTGGACCACTGAGGGTGTCAGCAGAGGTCTTGCACAAGAAGACCTCCAAGTGAGCAGAGGGCTAGTCTCCTTAATTGTGTTCAAGCAGGATGCAATTAGCTGCAGTTGGTGGAGGGTATCCAGGGCTCCTCACTTCTGGGTGAAAGACAGAGAAAGAACAGGAAATCTTGGTTACCATATAGCCAGCGTGGCAGTGGCTGAGACAACCGTTAATGTTCTGGCTCCTGAGCAAAACCAAGAATGCATGGTAGATCGTGGTACCCAGCAGGGGGAGTAGGGTGGGGTCCACAGCAGGAGAGGAACCTTCCTTTGAGAGATGCTGCAGAGACCCTTGGCTAGGACTCTGAGGTAAGTGCCAGTAAGTTGTGTATATTCAGGAACCACATCTTATCTAACCTTCCATGGTAGCATGGCCTACCTGATCTCCAAATAACTGGCTGGTGAGATACAACTGAATGCACACTGCAGGTTGTTTTTCCTCCTCTGACCTGTTAGTTGATGGCTGCCCACATTCCTGTGCTCCTCTGTGGTTACAAATAGCTCAACGATGTCCACCCTTCCCTGCCCAGTCTGGCCTGTAGTAGACAGGGAGAGTAGGGAAGAAACACTGCGTCAAGACAGTGAGCATCAGGACTGTGTTGTTACTGCAGCATAACTCTGGCCTGTACTGCCTCACCGCTGTGCAGCCCTTTCCCACACTCGGTGCCCCTTGCCACTTCTCTCCACCCCTCACTTGATACTCTGGCAGGTACAAGGACAGGGACGTACCATCTCAGGTTCCAGATGGTGAAACCGGCCTTCCCAAAGGCTTAACTGTTCAAGGTCCCAAAATCAAAGTGACGAGGCTGTGACTCGACCTCAAGCCCCAGGACTGCGTTGTTCTTCCCACTTCCCCTCCCTAGCCAGGCATGAAATCCAACACACATCCACACTAAAACGGTATCCCTGGAGCTGATGTGACCAGCCGTGGGCCATGAGTAGTACCACGTTTGTCCCCGAGATAATGGACATATGGGTAAAGATGACTACTTTCACAGACACCAAGGTCAGTGAAACGATGCTGCACTTGGGGACCTCAGGGCCTGCCATTGCCTGGGAGGCTCTCTCACTACAATTCAGAAACAAGCACTGGCAGGTCATGCTTTATCCCGTGATCTGTAATGGAGGCCTCCGTGGCTCCAGTTTGCTTCTCTGTCATGCCCTATCTGTCGTGCTCCAACCACAACCATCCTGACCTTGAGTTCTCTCCATCTTTGCACCTATACTCCCTTCCTGTCAAATTTTCCTGGCCTCAAGGCTCAGTCACTAGGCGCTGTGTTCTCTGCTTAGGAGTTCAGCATAGGCCGTGGCAAGGCTGGAGTCTGTTACTGATTGTGTATGCCATGCCTGGTACTTAGACCTGGCTCTCTGCAGGCTGTATGGAACAGGGGGACTTCAGAGGGACTCACAGGCTGGAGGACAGGGATCTCAGTGCTGACAACTTTGTTACACTTCCCATCATACCCTGCAACTGGCAGCCAGTTTCACCAGCCAAGGATGGCTTTCTGCTTCTACCCATCCTCCACTGCCCACTTTGAAGGGATCAAAGAGCCCCGTGTGTTTTTCTAATCTCCCTAATCCTCGTCACTATTCCAGCGAGGACACAGGTATCATCACTGCCATTTTTCAGATGAAACGAAGGCCCAGACACTTTTAGTGACAGACCCAAGGTCACCCCCACTGGCCGGTGTCAGTGTCGGTGGCCGACGGGAATGGAACCGAGGCGGCTGCCCTCCCAAGCCGTCGGCCTCCATTAGACCCCGCTGTCCCTCTGGACTCCCCCTGCTGTATTAATTGAATATCAGGTTCTTCTTCACTTCCTGCCCGAAACAGAGCAACAGCTGCCACTCGTCCTCCCGAGCCGGCTGGCTGTACTTCAGTGGTGGGTGAAGCTATGCTGGGATAGAAAGTGGGCGAAGCCTTTCAGGATAAAGGGGCCATCAACACGGAAGGTATAAAAGAGATGGCTTGACTTTACTGCTCTTCCTGACTTGCAAATGACATCATGATGGGACCAGGCTAAGAGGGAAAACGGCTTAGGAGGGTGAGTATGAGAGTTGAGAGGGAATGTGGAGGAAAAGGAAGATAGGAAGGAAGGAAGGAAGGAAGGAAGGAAGGAAGGAAGGAAGGAAGGAAGGAAGGAAGGAAAAAAGAAAGAAAGAAAGAAAGAAAGAAAGAAAGAAAGAAAGAAAGAAAGAAAGAAAGAAAGAAAAAAGTCAAGATGCACTTGCCATTGGATAAGAAACTTGGTTAAGAAACAGGGCAGTGGGGGACAATAGTAGTGGTATGGGCCCTGAGGTATGTGTGACATTGGTGGCCTAGGTTGAGATTCTTTCCTTAAGGATGAGACCGGAGAGTTCTAGCAGCACTTGCAGACCAGAAGATAAAGATTCTCTTCCTCCTACTCAGCCAACTGCTTGGCTCCTATGACTGTGGGTCAGAAACTCTAGGGTACACAGAGTTACTTGGGCTACAAGGTGAAGGCAATAGTTCCTGAGCCTTATCCTGAGAGGCTGGGGCCCAGGACAACTAATGATTGCTGTGTAGGGCCCACCCAGGGGAGACAGTCAGTGGCCCACCCAGAGGACACAGTCAGTGGCCATCCAGGGGACACAGTCAGTGGCCACCCAGGGGACACAGTCAGTGGCCACCCAGGGGACACAGTCAGTGGCCATCCAGGGTCAAGAATCTCGGCCCCGTCCCTATGCACACTACACTACAGAGAGGCCTTTTCTTATGAAGAACCAGTGGTATGACCCCAGGAGTAGCAGCCTGCTTGTACAGCATCTGGAGGTCCTGCCTCTTCTGCTGATTTTGTGGAGCATGTCCCGAGGTCTGTCTGCAGTCTGCAGGCTGAGCAGGGCTCCTCCTGAGGTTTCAGTGCCCAGAGGAGATGGGAGGAGAAGGGACTTTTGCGTCCTTGGAAATCTGAGCGGTTTAGTCTAGGCCAGGAGGAAATTGAAAAACTTCCCAACCAAAACGTTGACTTCCCGAAGAGATAAAAAGAAGCCCAGGGCCATAAATCTGGGCCAGCAACCAGGACCTAGAGGTCAGGCCAGAGGCCAGAGGGGAGTCAGCACATCCAAGGAAATGCTAGACACAGGTCCCTGGCCATCAGCTCCCTCACTGTCAGGCCCACGGGGCCAACATTCACACAGCAGATTTTCAATGCCTGGGGCTGGGGGGGGGGTGTTGTGTCACCCACACATAGGGGCCGGGAGGAGCATTCAGACCAGGACTCTGGGCTAGATGTCTGCCTCTCTGGGTCCTGCAGAGTGTTGTTCTCCCTGGAAACCAGCTTAGAAATGTTCACCTCAAAAGATTACAAGTCAGCGGAGAAGACAGTACAAAGAGCTGGTGGCTTGTGAGGACCGGATGGACACAGGATGCCTCGTGGGACCTGTGGTTGTGCACCTGTGCTCCATATTGTGCAAGCCGTTTTTGAGGTGACAGCTATAATCATCCCCCAGAGACACACCAAATACCCAGGAAGTCATGAATTATGACGCCCCAGTTACCTTGAATTATGGCTCAGGACCCCTCCTGCTACCATTAGGGGCGTTTCTCATTTTAGTGTGGTGGGTAAGCTTTCCTAGGCTTCTTCGCACCATTCACCTAAATTTAGGCAAATATCCTGGATCTAGTGGCTGTAACTTCAGCTACTCAGCATGCTGAGGCAGGAGGATTATAGGTTCAAGCTACAGAGAGTTCTCAACTGACCTGGTAACTTAGTGAAACCCTGTCTCAAAACACAAAGAACCTGGGGCTATTCCTCAGAGGCGAAGCACTTGCCTGGTGTATGAAAGGCTCTGGGGTCAGTCCCCAGCGTGGCCTACAGGGGGGGGGGTGCTGAGAGAGCAGGCTTTATTCTCCCCCCACTAATCCCTACACACACAAATAGGGAGGACGCAGGTGGACAGGACAGAAGCAATATCTCTATTCTTACATTTTCCTGCACTTTAATTACTCATTAGTTACTGTTCTCAGTGAGACAAATAGCTGTCCTGCGAAGAGGGGAGAGGCTGGAAAAGTTTTAAATAACTTGAGCTCAAAGTTTGCTCTCATTCAAGTAGTGTAACCTTAGACAAGTCCTTTAACCTTTCCAGGCCTTGAGGCTTCCACTCCCACCCCAACCCCGACATATAGCTGTTATTTCATCCAGTAAGCAAGTCAGAGATTTGATTGCCTCTGAGGAACCTGGAGTTGGTAGGTGGGGGTTGGGGAGAAAGGTTGGAGGGACTGGGTGGGTGGCGGAGGCTGGAGCGCACTGTTAATGTGTAATCCCTCATAACACAATTACAGACCCAGTTCAAAAGCCTGGGGAAGTTTGATGGCTGCTAGGTAAACAGAGGAGGGACATCCTCGGACAACAAGGACGCCATTATCCTCCAGATCGGCCATCTTTGAGGGCCCTCTCACATTCTGAGATGCTAAGATAAGTTAGAAGAGTAAGAGCCAAGTGGAGGATCCATCACCTGCTTTGGGTCAGCCCCTCTTAATCCCATCACCCTGGATAAGGCATCAGCACTGAGTTCTTGCTTTCATTATGTTTTTGTTTAAGATGTGGGAAAAGGAAAACAGACAAACAAAACCCCTACATAATAGGGGTTTTAAGCCTATGACTTTGTTAATGTTACATTTAGGTACACTGTATAACAGTGTTAGAATGATTTTATCTCGCATGACCAATATGCTTCTTGATAGATGGCAAATACTCTCTCGCCCTTCCCCTTAACCATTGATGGCCCCCAAACAACTTCCTGTTTCTATGAATTTATTCACATTATACACTTCTTCTCAGCTAAATAAGGCACTACTTGTCATTTTTGTGTTGGCTTATTTTACTTAACATTACGTCCTCAAGATTGATGGACACAATGGCATATGCTAAGAGTGCCTTCCTTTTAAAAGTTAAATAATATTACACTACGTGGGTGTGGCATATTTTCTTTATCGTCCATCATGGCTAGTAGGGGTCTCATGGCAACACATCTGCCTGTGCAGACGTTTTTGTTCTGGTGTATGCAGACTGTTAGATTGCTAGACTGTGTGTAGTCCTGGTTGTAAGTTCTGGAGAAAGCACTATTATTTCTTATCAAAATCCACAGATCTTGCCAGAAGCCGCAGTCACTGAGCACACTCCTCAATACTTTTGTTCTGGGTTTTGATAGTGACTGTGATAGTAAGAATTCATGGTACAACTCACTGTGGTATAATTTGCATTTCTGGATTATCAGTGCTTTTAAACATCTTTTTATATGCTTTTTTAGCTTATTTGTATATCTTTTTGGGGTAACTGTCAATTCAAACTTTTGCTCATTTTAATTAGGCCATTTATTTTATGTTAGTGACTATTTATATCTCTATACAGTCTGGATATTAAACCTTTATTTAACATACAGTTTGTACTTTTCCTACATTGACTATTTCCTTCTGTAATACTGAACATTGCCTGGTTGTCTGATATATATATATATATATATATATATATATATATATATATATATATATATATATATATATATATATAGTATAGGTTTTTTATATATACTTTTGACATCACATCCAGGTGACTGTTGCCTGCTTCAGTTTCATCAGAGCTTGCTTCTTTTCTAGGAGTTTCATAGTTCAAGTCTCATGCTCAAGCCTTGATTTTGGTTTTAGTTAATTTTTGCTTATGGGGTAAGAAAAGTCTATCTTCATTTTTTTTTCATGAAGCTATCCAGTCCTCCTAACAGCATTTGTTGATGAAGCTTCCTTTTCCCTCAAGTGTTAAAGTTTCCTTTTCTTTAGTTAAACATTTTTCGACCACTGCGCTATCTGGTGAGCTCTATTGATCATATATATCTTTATGTCTGTGACATACTGTTTTAATTACTAGAACTTTGTGATATATTTCTAAAACAGCTAATGGGGGGGGGGCTACAGCTCTGCTATTTTCTCAAAACTGCTTTAGTTACTGAGGTTCATTGAGATCCATATGAAACTTATTTTTTCTTCTTCTATAAAAAAGTGCCGTTGGAATTTACAATTAGAAAGTGTATTGATTCTGTAGATTACTTTATCTCCTACAGAGATTTTTAACAATATTAAATCCCCCAGTCCACAAACACAGGCACGTTTGTTTATTTATTTACAATTTTTATTTGGAGAGGGAGAGAGAGAGAGAGAGAGAGAGAGAGAGAGAGAGAGAGAGGAGAAGAGAAGAGAAGAGAAGAGAAGAGAAGAGAAGAGAAGAGAAGAGAAGAGAAGAGAAGAGAAGAGAAGAGAAGAGAAGAGAAGAGAGAATAAAGTATTTGTGTGGTAGGGGGAGCATGAATACAAGTGGAGGTCAGAGTTAAACTTTGGGGAACCAGTTCTCTCTTCTGCCGCTTGGGTCTAGATATGAAACTCGGGTTTCCAGGCTTGGTGGTGAGTACCTTCACCTGGTGAAACATCTCACTGTTCCTATTTGTGTCTTTTTTGAAAATGTCTATTGTTAATGTTTTGTGATTTTTCAATTTACAAATCTTTTGTGTCTTTGGCTAAGCTTACTTCTGTTTGATTGAAAGTAGTCTGCATCTGATTCCTACTAGTACCAAACGCCATTGTGTTATTTTTATTAGTTTTCACCTGGGATTCTTTGTTGGTAGTATATAAAAGCCAAGTAATTTTTTTTATAGTGTTGCTTTTGTGTTCAGTGACTTTGGCTGAATTTGTGTTAGTTTAGATAGTTGTGACTACACATAATCGTTAGGGTTTTCTGCACATGAGATTATTCAACTTCACTTATCCTGTTCCAATGTGAGTGCTTTTTTTATTTCTCTCTTCTGCTCCCAGGTCCATTTTCTATCCAGCTTGTCCCACCCCACAGGCCCCCCTTCCTCTCTCCTCTCCCCTCTACACACACACACACACACACACACACACACACACACACACACACACACACACACACACAGAGACATACACACGCACCCCTTTGAGCTCAGTTTGTGTTGGCCTATGAAGCCCGACCTGGAGTATGGTCAGTGTGCTGGATGCCACACCATTAAAGAAAACTGGCTTTCCTCTCACAGCAGCTTTCGAATACTTAACCTAGGAGTTGGGTTTTGTGCTATTCTCTTCACACTGAAACTTTGTCTGGCTTGTCAGGGGCTCTGTGCTAATTGCCATGTACCTCAAAAAGAGGCTTCTCTGATGAGGGTTGAGAGAAGTATTGATCTTCAGGTAGAACAGTACATCATTAGGGGTCTTTTTCATGGCTAAGTACACCTCAGTCTCTTTTCTGCCTACTTAACAGTGTCAGGGGCTCTGTGCTAATTGCCATGTACCTCAAAAAGAGGCTTCTCTGATGAAGGTTGAGAGATGCATTGATCTACAGGTAGAACAGTATGTCATTAGGGGTCGGCTTAATGGCATATCCATTTAGGGTAATAATAATATTGGGTTCTCCCCTAAGGCCTCTGATCTATCTACTTACAGGTTCTTGGCCTCATGGTCAGTGCCAGATGTGGTTTTCATCCCATAGGATGGGCTTTACATCCAAGCCAAGAGTAGTTTGTTATGCCCATGACATTAATGTCACTATTGCAACTGTGAACATATCTTGCTAGGCAGATCATTACTATAGCTTGCAGCCTTCACAGATGGGTGAGACTGATGGTTACTTTTGTCCCCTTCATAAAATGCATAGAACCTTCTAGCATTCTGAAAGCCTGCCAGTTGTGATGAAGCTTCCAGCTCAGTACCAACTCTATTTCGGCTTGTTCCCTTTTCTTTGGCAAAGTCATTTAACTTTTTAAAGATTATTTTATGTATATGATAGCTTTGTCTGTGTGTGTGTGTGTGTGTGTGTGTGTGTGTGTGTGTGTGTGCACGCGCACACACACACACACACACACACACACACACACACACACACATTTATAATACCTATGGGGAGTCAGAAGATGTTGTCAGATCCCCTGCGACTGGAGATACAAATGGTTGTGGACCTCCACATTGGTACTGGAAAGCGAACCTGGTCCTCTGTAAGAGCACCAAGTGCTCCTACACACAGATCCATCTCTCCCAGCTCCCAATTCCTCCATGTTGTATGACTCAAGTATGTAGTGTCTTCTGCAATAGGCTCTTACTGTCAGGCTCTGGAGGTTAAACGACAGCAGTGGTGATAGGCTGTAATGTTTAGGGAGGAGGAAGTCTATAGAACTCCATTGACCAAAAGATCTTTGTAGTTAAGATGTAGAGACCACTGGATAACTAAGGGTGATATGCCTGGTTCATGTGGTAGATCTATTTTCAGCTTTTCAATGAAACTGAACCCTGGCTTCCAAAGTGGTTGTACCAGTTTGCACCTCCCTCCCCCCGCCCGCGCAGTAAATGGGTACTTTCCCCCATATTCTCACTAACATCTACATTTAGGTGGTTTTTATCTTGGCCATTCTGATTGGGTAAGACGGAATCTCAGTGCACTTTAATTTGCATTTCCCTGATGGTTAAGGATGTTGAACACTTTTTTTTTTTTCTTTTAAATGTTTCCCAGCCATTTGTGTGTCATCTTTTGAGGACTCTCTCTTTAGTTACATGCCTCTTGGCTTGATCACTTTGTTTGTTTTCTTGATGTTTTCAGTCTTTTGGGCTCTTAGTACATCCTAGATACTGACCCTCTGTCAGGTGTATAACTGGGAATGATCGAGTCCCATCCTACAGGCTGCCATTTGGTTGCATGAGGTCCCATTTATTAATTGTTGGTCTTAATAATTGTGCCATTCAGAAAGTCCTTTCCTGTTCTAATGTTCAAATTTTCTTCCCATGAGCCAGTGCAGGCGACACGACTGTATATTGTAGGCTAATGTACCGCTTGAGCACAATGTGAGTACCCACTCTTAGAAATTCGAAACCCAGTGTGCTCAAGCTTTTCTATCCAGAAGGCCATTTGTACCACCTGATGGGGAGATGCATAGATAGGCCCTGGATGGAGGTCATGCACACTAATCTTGTACTGCCCGTATGGATCAGAGAGTTGAGGCTCACTTTCTAGAGCTTAGAATCCCCTGGACTTTATAAAGAAGCCCAAATGGTATGTTTAAAGTTGCAAGGGTCTAACAGCAACTTAGATACATGTTACAAGTAAAGTCAAAGGAAACACGACCAATCTGAGATTTCTTGATTTCTCTAACTGTGGCTTGGAGCAGGTCCCTGTCTGTTTGCTAAAGTCTATACAAAGAAGAAACAAAGAACCTATTTATTGGCAACTAAGTCAGCCCATCTGAGTCAGTGTGTCTGGGATAAACAAATCCCTCTCTGTGCAAATTTGCTACACTGACTAGTATGAATTGCTACAGGCCGTCATTGCAGGATGTCACAGATGCCGCCAGGTTGGGTTGGTACTGACTGGCATGTCCAACGTAGGTGAATCCCTGCAGAAGTGAAACTCCCATTGCCAAAGCCAAGGATAAAAATGGAAATTGTGGCTCTAGAATTGACCTATGATTTAAGAGGCAGAAGAAAGCTTTGATTCCTTTACTTATTAACCCTCAAAAGTGTGTGTGTGTGTGTGTGTGTGTGTGTGTGTGTGTGTGTGTACATCGACAGACACATACACATATGCAGCATATGCAGCTGTGGCTCAGAAAAGAGTATCTACCACACACCACCCTCTAGACATAGGTTTTCCTGTTTCTTATTCTAGATAGCAGGAAAAAGCTTGAGGATTGAAAAGTTATATCCCAACAGGTCTGAAATTCATGAAAAGAAAAAAGCAAATATGTTTACTAGTACATTTGAAGGCAGCCAGGACAACTAAACACATTGGTCAGTGAATGCATGATGAGGTGTATATCCTGGATGGAGGAGCTCTTGTGGCTTCCCCAGGGCCTTCTGGGGCAGCAGTATGGGAATCACCCACTCTTTTATTTGTTAGCCAACATCTTAGCCACCGGCTACAAAATCAATATGAATAGAAGACATCATAGACAGCATGGAGAACTATGGGAGTTGCTGAGCATAGATGAACTTTTGTAATTAAGGAAACTCGACTCCATCATCCCCATCAATCATCCCCATCATTCATCCCCATCATCCCCATCATTCATCCCCATCATCTCCATCATCCCCATCATCTCCATCATCCCCATCATCCCCATCATCCCCATCATCTCCATCATCCCCATCATCCCCATCATCCCCATCATCCCCATCATCCCCATCATCCCCATCNGGGGGGCTCACTCACACCATTGATCTCAGCTTGGGGGGCTCACTCACACCATTGATCTCAGCTTAGGGGTGCTCATTCACACCATTGATCTCATCTTGGGGGACTCACTCGCACCATTGATCTTAGCTTGGGGGGGCTCACTCACACCATTGGTCCTCAGCTTAGGGTGCTATCTTTGGAGGCTGTGGAACTTTTGGGACAAGTCATGACTAGGTGGGCCTTGAAGATGACAGCTGCCTCTGGTTTGGGCCAAGCTCTATGCATCCTGGGCCACTAAGATATGAACAAGTTACAGAGCAAGTTCTGCCCCCCACCAGCTGAGCTAGCTGATCCTTAAGCCCTTTTTTTTCATGTAGTGGGATGCATTCTCTGAAACAGTGAAGCCCAAATTAACTGTGAGTTGCTTCTGTCACATATTTTATCGTAGCAAGGAAAGAAGTAGCTGAACAGAGTGTCTGTCTCTTTGTAAACAGGAATGATGACTTTATGGCATAGGTTGGCATGAGGATGAAAATCCTATACTACTGTCAGAAAGTACCTGGAGTGCATAAATGAAGTTGATCTTGTCAATTTGATACTGGATCAGGTGCTCTTCCAAGATCTCCCTAAAATCCACAATATGCTCAAGGCTTCATATGCCTTGATGTTCACATTTTCCTCTGGTGAGAAAACTTATGTATGTTCCTAAAAGCACAGAGAACAGATATAGGGAACAGTCTTCTACTCTACTCTAGTTGTCCATTCAGAGACATCATTGAACCTCTGCCAGGATTAGAAGTTGCAGGTGTGTACTGGAAATCTACTTTCACAGAAGCCAAAAGTGGGAAAAGATTTTATTTCCCATGTTCGCTTAATGTGAGATCAAACCACAAGTGATAGTTGTCTGGATAAGGACACAGCTTCTAAGAGAGAGCACCCTCCTACTTGATCCTCACACTAAGGAACAGTTCCCTTGGAGCTTTATCTATTGTAAAATTTCCTTTAATTAATTAAAAAATTGCATGAGGGGTGTGTACAGGTGTGGAAGTCAGAGGTTTATGTCAGCTGTCTTCCTCTGTTTCTTCTTCTTCTTCTTCTTCTTCTTCTTCTTCTTCTTCTTCTTCTTCTTCTTCTTCTTCTTCTTCTTCTTCTCCTCCTCCTCCTCCTCCTGCTCCTTCTCCTTCTCTTCCTCCTGCTCCTTTTCCTTCTCCTCCTCTTCTACTCTTTTTCTCCTCCTCTTCTTCCTCCTCCCTTCTCCTTCTTTTCTTCTTCTTCCTCCTACTACTTTTTCTTCATATCCTCCTCCTTTTCCCCCTTCTTGAGTCAGGGTCTCTCACTGAATAGTGAACTCACTGATTAGCTAGGTCCTATAGCAATAAGTGCCTGGAATCCTTCTGTCCCCCACTCCCAGCACAGAGATAACAGGTATGTGCAACCATACCTGAATTTCCACATAAATTCTGGTGATCCAGACTCATGCCTCTGCATCAAGCACTGCACCCACTGAGCCATCTCCCCAGCCCCACTCAAGCCTTTTAATTAGGGCACTGAGATGGTTAGTTTTGATTGACACATCGCAGACTCATCTGGCTAGGGGTTTCGATGAGGGATTGTCTAGATCAGGTTGGCTGGCAGGCATGCCTGTGAGGGAATGTCCGAATTGTGTTAACCAAGGTGGGAAGACCCACCCTGAATATGGGGGTGAGGGCACCGTTTCGTGGGCCGTGGACTGAATGAGGAGAAGGCAAGCTGAGCACCAGCATGCTTTAACCAATTCATTGTTCTGCTGAGCTACATTGCCTGTGCCTTGATTTACCTGCAACATTGAACTGTAACATGGAATTATAAGCTAAAATAAAACCTTCCTCCATTAAGTAGATTTTGGCAGGATATTTTGTCACAGCAACAGGAAAGCAAACTAAGACAGACACTAAGTCTGTTCATGGGTCCCCTGCTCCCATTCTTCACAAATCCTTTCTCTCTCCTTATATATTCTCTTGATGCTCCACTAGACAGAAATGGCAACCCTTACTTCATGTTTCAACTTTTCTTCTAACACCTTTATTCCTTAATTCATTTAACTTCTTAAAGCTATATACAACTGTTCATGAAAACACAAAGCTTTTAACATAGTCTTCAATATTTTCCGTTGAACAAGTGATGTTGACCACTTTCAAGACATATGCGGTAGCATCAAGCCAATTCCTAACCTCCAACCGCTGCTCCTAGTAAAGACTCTCCTTCTGTCATTCACACAGTCATCCTCAGTGGCACTGTTAGACACCCCAACGACTCATCTTCTTTTTCTAGACTCCAAAATCTACTTGGGAAGATAAGGTTTGTTCACAAGAACAATCGCCTGTGAATACATGATTGGTACTAATACTTTTCCGTATCCACAGAACGTTTTATAAATTTTCAGAGCAAAGTCTGCTCCATCAATCATTAGAGCCTGCAACTGCCCCATGAGTGGTTCAGGGTGGGCTCATGAGGTCCACATCAGAGACATGATTTAGGGTAGAGGTAATTCGAACACTCTGTATGTATGGAAATGACACAGAAGCTCGTATTCAACATTCAGCTTCTAGCCGAGGTTTCCTTACATTAAGCAACCAAATAAATATGATATCATAGGACATTGGTCATAAGAAGAAGGTTTGTCACACAAACCTGCTAGTGTCACCAATTGGTCTCATATGAGTGCAGATTTCCTGAAACTAACCCTTACCAGGATTTATTAAAAAAAGGGGGGGGGCAGCAGGTGAAACCAGGCATATGTGTGCCAAACTTATAGGAAAAGCTAGGGGGAACTTAGGAGCTAGATAAGAAAATGCCAAAAATGGGATATTAGCTGTCCAAGTGCAGAGACCCAACTAGAACTTGAAAGGAACACAAAGACCACTCCATCATCTTTATCAATTCTTGCCTTCTTGACTGAGATGCTGCAAGTCTGTGTGGGAGTTCTTCACATCAGAGATGTCTTCTGGAAACTGAGCAGAATGTCAGTAGAATGAGAAAATTCAATAGAGAGCTTAGTCATTTTCTGACCCAACACAGGACTACCATAAACAAATTGTGATACAGAAATCATTTGGATGCAAGAAAGAACACAGTTTGTCCTTCTGCTTAAACAGTCACAGCTGTTGCCCATTCTGCTGGGGATTTTACTTGAGTAATTTATAGTCTTATGGTTGTGTCTGTGACTTCTCTTAAAACACTCCAGTGTAGATAGTGTAGTGTGAACATGTAACATACATTAGAGGACATTGGGAGACACTTAGAAATATATAACACACATAAAGTAGAGCAAAGGAGTCTTTCTTTTGGTGAAATTAACAGGAATCTGCAAAGTATATATGCCCATCATGAAAGTGACATAGGCATTTGAAGGATCCAGGAAGATGCCACCTTTAGAAGGTCCTACAGGCCTGAAAATGCCTTATGGCCTATAACCCAGCCTTGCTGAAGAATGTGGGACCGATTCTATTGTTGGAATATCTCGTGCATATGGTTCCATGTAAATCTTTCTTGTAATATACTGTTAGAGCACTTTTACTGATCAGGGTGGAGATGTTCTGAGCTTATAGGATTATTTGTATTGTTTGGAGCCCAGACTACTAGCCCTTGTCAGATGAAATAAAATGAGTAGAGTAGGTTCTGAAACTTCCTTCACTGCTACTAGGACCAAATAGCCAAGTCTTGAAGGAGAAAGGAACAGAGTTCCACCCACGACACCCAACATTTATTTCAGATGTCCGTCAAGTGAGAATGACCAAAGATAGCTGGCTAGTAGCTGACAAAACTGAGATTCGAACACTTGGAGTTAAGAACACATGTTCTTTTCTGGAAACAACTTCACACCCAGGCAGGGAAAGAAGGTGGTAACTGTTGATTCTTTCCAGCAGTTTCACCAGATGCATCCCTTGAGATGCTGTGATAAACTGAAAGATAATCACTGTGACCTGTATGATAACCGCGTATTTCTTTCCAGCACATCCTACTTCCAACAATGCTAGCACTGTGCATGGTAAAGCTTCCCTTGTTATCCACCTGCTGTCTGCCAAACTGCACCTGTACACATCATATGGTGGAGTAAAAGTAGACATAACTAAGGTGATCTTTATGACGTCAGCAGCCCATGCCCTTCAGATTAGCTTCATTTGATTCTACACACACACACACACACACACACACACACACACACACACACACCCCAGCCTGGCCTCTGTTGACTTTAATCTTTTCTCCATTAATCTGTCTTCTGAGCTGGATCTAGGTACCATTTCCTGCTGGCCTCCTGTCTTACAGACACCCCAAACCCTTTGGAGATGAAGCTTCCCCTGGGTTTGCTTTGTTTGGTGTCTTACAAGTTTTGTTTCCTAATATGCTTCTTTGGAAGCATATACATTAAAAGTCCCATTTGTTTAGGGTTCTGTGTCTCTGGGACTGACACTGCATTGAATTCGGAGAATGTAGAACCCAAGAAGGAAGCTCAGAGTAGTGTCTGGGATCCATTCAGGAACAGAGAAGTAAGCACCAAGTTGGGGAGCCTTCCATGTAGCTGCTCTTGGAATCCCAAGAACTCAGCTGTGGTAACTAGGACATATGGAAAAAAATGAAAAGAACATGCTATACTCTAAATCAAGAATGATACTTCCACCCAATAGGAATGTAATAGCAAGGTAAAAGAAATATATTCTGGAGGCTGAGTACTAGGACAGGAAGACATAAATGAGTATAGGCTGTGTGGAGTAACAGAGAAAAATAACATAAGTAGAATGGAGTAAGTGGCATCGTGTAAAGATAACATTGGTTGTAGTTAGAGAGAGAATTTGTGAATTGGAATAAAGTTCTGATGAATTCATTCAGAGAGCAAATCAAGGGCACAGAGAAAAGTACTGCAAGGGACATGGAAGGCAAATGGAAGTTTCACTCACTTCAACCCAAATGGGGACCTCAACAGCTGACAAAGGTCCTGCACCCTGAACTTGAAAAAGAAAGCACATATCAGGTTCAGAACAGGATTTAGACAACAAAAAGCCTACATGTTTCAGGGTGAAATTGAAGAGCACTATAGATGATAAAATCTTCAAGCTGATCATGTTGGCATTAGGGCCTCGGGGCAGAGACCAGCCTGAAACATACAAAAAGCTGTGCCTTAGAAGCTGAAGTTAAAGCAACTCTATCTCTCTCAAGGGTGAACCAGGGCTTGGGAGTGGAGGTCACAAGTTTCAGGTGATTTTAAGGACTTTGCAGTATCGAGAGATCTTCAGAGTGGCCAGCTTGCCTCATTATCTGTGACTAGAAATGCAAGATAAGCTGAGGAGAGACTGGGTGGCTTAGGTCATAGGGATGACCTGGGCTATTTAGGAAGATCAGATGTTGGAAAATGGGCTCTGAATAGTCCAGGGAAATGCAAAGAAGAGAACAATTCCCAAGAGGGAAATGTGATTCTCACCAGTAGTGACTTGTTCGGGTCTGTCCTATGCTTGAGCCTTTCTCCTGATCCTATTCCGTAACATCCCCCAGAGTTGGCAGGTTTCTCCTTCATCTGCCTCTCTTTTTGCTATCTAAATCTTTCAGTTGAGCAGTTCACGGTTGTACTCAACTTCTTCCAAGAGAGGATGAATATCTAACATAAAACCCCGCCAGCAGCATTCATAACTGAAGGATTCCTGTGTGAAGTGGAAACATAAGTGGTTCTTTGGCAGTTGTATTGGATGGTGTTTTGTTGGGGGCAAACTCATGAAGGAGTGTCTTCCTGAATCAGATACAGGTGAAAGGCTAAGGCAGACTCATGAAGGAACAGGCAGACACAGGTGAAAGGATGTTCTGCTAAAGCAAGCATGTGAAAGGACATGTAATGAAGGATTCTTCACTAATGACATGCATGTATTGGTCCACCTCACATTACATATTCAGCTACATTTGTTGGGGCTCCATTAGCGTGCACCAAAAACTTCTAGTGGTATGCTGCAATTTCCTGCTGCTTCCAAGGACTCAAGCTCATTGGCCGAGTTATGTCAGCTGAGACAGACTCATGTGCTGAGGCAAGACGCATGGAGGACACATGACGATTGGAGGGAGGATAAAAAGGACTCACTGGACAGGGATAGAGGCTTGCTTATAGAGCTAGCTGTGCACTGCTTGTTGGTCCCACATCTTCGCTGATCTTCGCTTTGGATGAGCGAGGCACAGCTGAGAACTCCTGGCATCCCTCCTGGCTGCTTCTGCAGAGTCGTGCCAGGCTGAGGCCTGACTCTTTCTGCTGATTTGTATTTGCTATCCTGACTCTACCGAACTGGTATATCTGTGAAGTGTTTGTGAATGGACTGAGCTGCCGCTGTTGACTCCTGTGAACTGAAGTGCTGATTTCCTGACAACACAGATAGGATTTGCATCAAAGAACCCTTTCTAAGTAGGTCCACTTCCCTCAAATCTTTTCTTTGGCAATACCTCTGGTGAATCGTGGGCTAAAAGGGAGGCTAAAACATTTAAAAACTATCCTTAAAAGTAGGCTTTGAAAAAAAATGAAAGTTACAGACATCAGTCTCTGAGCCCTGACCCTTAATTTCCCTGATGTAGAGGGCAGAGTGATTCACATAAAATCGCAGCCTCGATTGGCAGAACACTTCAGGTTTCACATAGTTGTTCAAGGACAGAAATATACTCAAATCAAGTGCCTGAGGCTCCAACACGAGAGCCAGGTCGAACATTCCATGTCACCTCTAGGAAGGTGATTCCATCTACTGGGCACTACATTTTACCTGCCTGGGCTTTTGGGCCACTCTGAGGGGTTTCTGCATGTCTTCCAAAGCTCCCACATAGCTCTCGCTGGGCTCTTCCTTGGAACTAATGCTAAAGGCAGGTGAAGGAGCATCTAGCACCCATCACTGGCATCGATGAACCAGGAAGCACATGGTGACTGCCAAACAAGAATTACAGTCTTGACTTCGTATGGGCTAAACTGACGACCATTGGGCTGGAGAGAGAAAGCAGCTCATCTATACTTCTAATGTCTGCTCTTCCCCTTGCTGAAGCCCCTCTGACCTTCTCGCTATCCTCACTAGTCCAAGTTTCATCTTGATGTGAGAGGAGAGCTGTCCCTCTACTCTTTCACTCCTTCAAGCGTCTAATTGAGGTCTGGCCAGAGGACTTCATTCCAAATCCTAGCCCTCCCTGGACTTCACTCATACTCTCCACTGATATTCCTCTTGGTGGCACTTAGGATCCTCTGGACATCCGATATTTTACTTTTTTATTTGTGAGCTGTCTATCACCCTCACTAGGATATAATAACTCTAGATTTTCTGTTCATATGTGTGTGTGTGCTCATTTATATATGTGCAGGCAAGTGCACATACGCGTGTGGGTACAGAGGCTGGAAGACAACCTCAGGTATCATCCTTAAGAGCACCACCTACATACTTTGACATGGTGTCTCTCATTGGTGGTTACCAGTTATGCTAGATTGACCAGTCAGCGGGTTCCAGGGATCCTCCTAACTCTGCCTCTCCAGCGTTAGTATTACATGTCTCGGCCACCACTCCCAACATTTTTGACGGGGTTCTGGGATGGGAGTCAGGTCCTTGTGCTTCTAAGACAAGATGTTTGCTGACTGAGTCCTTCCCTGGGGTCCGTATGTTTTGTATGCTTCCGATCCTCCAGAAAACGGTGCTTGCCTTGCAATGCTCAAGGGATATTTGATGAATGAATACAGGAAGGAATGTATTCATTTATAACATTTCTAGAGCCCCACCCCCACCCCCCAGATTCAGGCAGTATGCAAGCAGCTTTTAGAACACAAGTCAGTACATACATAATGATGGACCTTCTGAATGTAGAATGCTAAACTTAAAACACAGAAACTATTTTTTCTTAAGTCATTAGAACACAGTGTTACCTAAGATCAAATGCATGTGAATATTGCAAGGAGGGGGGGGGGGCGGGATCTGAGGCTTGAGGCAGATGCAAAGAGAGAGCTGATGAGAACACTAGTAACCAGCTTGGGGCTATCTGGGGCTCTGCGAAGACAGATGGGAAGCTTTGCTAAGCAGGAGTTGAGATGGGGAAAGAAGCAGGAAGAGGGGAGAAAAACCAACCCGATCGATCGTGGACCCCTGAGGACCTGGTTCACAGAACATCTCTAATAGAATCCCAAGAAGTTAAAATTTGTGGAGGAGGGCACTGGAGCCAGCCCAGTTGGTTAGGGCATCCAGAGTGGAGATTCTTTAGAGGAGGCGGGGGTTCTGAAGCTGGCTTTTAAAGACAGGTGAGGCTCATAGTCCCAGGAGGGAAGTGGACAGAGCAGTTAGTCCAACCTGTAGCAGCCTTGCCGGGCTGGCAGAAACTGGCCTGGGCGCCGCAAACACATAGCTGTGCTAGCAAATCTAAAAATACCCACCTCTCTCTATTTTTTACTTTACCTCCTGATCTCTTACGTTTTTTTTTCTCTCCCTCTGCCCCGTGTGTTCTTCTTTCTTTGAGGATCCTTTCTAGCAACACTTAGACTTATTTATCTCCCCTGGATATCTCTGGCCAGCAGGGAGGGCCAGAACCTTGCCGGACTTCCTGCTGTACAGGTACAGGTTGGCAGCAGCTCCAAAGGGCCCCCACCTTCCTGGTCTCAGTTCTTTCAAATGCCAATTAACAGGTGTCAGAGCGCCGGTCCCGACCCCTATCTACATAACAACGCAACTGCTTTGGCTCTCTCGCCGCTAGCATAAATATCGTGGTGTTTGAGCCCTTGGGGCCTGTGGAGTTTACAAGTATGCTGTCAAGATCTCTTCATTGGGCTGGCGCTTGAAGTGCTGCCAAGCTGTGAGGGGACGCCTGGGCTTTCATGTGTTCCCAAGCACAGGCGGCCCTGGCTCCCAGAGGAGCCCTGCGAGGACCAAGTGTCGGTGTGAATCTCAAACAGCAAGCTGACATTCCGGTTGGGAGTGTGACAGTGCATGCCTGGGTGATGATGCCAGGATGGCAGGTGACATGGGTCCACGGCAGAGGGGGAGAGTAACTGGAGTGGCTTCCAGTTACATGTCCTCAGAACTCTGAAGGATGGGACCGGGGTCTGGGGAACAGTTATAAAATGATGTTACAAAATCCGGATGTGCTGATCAAATTGAGACCACTGAGATGGAGCCTTGAGAGCACAGATGATATCCCTGTTCCCAAAAATGGCACTGGACGTGGGTTAAGCTGGGATTAATGACTTCGCAAGCCAGAGACACAGACCACAGTCAACCAGAAGAAACACTCGTGTGCACACACGCACACATGCACATGCAGTGGTGTGAGCTCACACAGGGGAGGGAAGGGTGGGCACACATTCCACGTGCCCTCGAAAGCTCTAGAGGAATGTCTCCTTCAGGGTACTCTCCCTCCCCCCTCCCCCAGCCTCCTGGGTGGCTGTTCCCTTCTGGGTAAACATCTGAAAACAGGGAGGCTGCCAGGGAGGAGAAAGAAGAGGAGGGTGTGGAATGGGAAGGGGTGGGGCATGGCGACAGGAAGAGCTCAAGAGATTCTCAAGTTGGGTGACTACCAAGGTTGGCTTGTCCCAGAGGGCAGTTGGGCCTCAGCCTGGTGGGTGGTGGAGGAGCAGGCACAAGGCTGGCTCCCACCAGTGGGGGCAGCATCTTCCCGCCTTTGCCACCCCCCTTGGTCTCTGCTCAAAACGCAAGGCTGAGAAAGTTTGTTGGGTTTGTGTGAAGTTATGCCCTCTCCAAAGAAAACAGTATCAGAGGAGTTGGGCATAATTTGACTGGTCTGCATTGGGATCTTCCCAGGAAGTTAGAAAAGCACTCACTCATATTAGGAGGCCTGCCCAGAGGCTGAACTGACAGACTGATCAACAACAGTGCTGTTCTAGGAACCCTAACACAGAAGAAATACTTTCCTGATTCCTGGACTTCTTTTGATGTTTGTCGGAGAAGTCCAGAATGTTCTAGATTTTAGATGCTTGGGGGGAATCTAAGGCCTGGAGGTACGTAGTCAAGTGCAGAGTATCACACTTCTCTGATGGCAAAGAATCAGATTCTCAGTCTCTACTACTCCTTCTGCTACGATACTCCTCTATTCCTTGTTCTCTCCATCTTGTCCACACCAGGTTGTTTTATGGAGATGGTGGTTTACAGTAAAATGTGTCCTGGGGACTATTTCTTCCAGCCTGAGCTAGATTCTGAACTCTCTTGTCAGCAGAGGAGACAGGCCCTCACTTCCTCTCTGACCTGATTTAACTTTCCAAGTCTCGGTAGAGTGCCTACCCTAGGCACTTCTGGACACTGTCAACTTAAGGGCAAACACGGTCCGTGCAGAGTTGAGCTGTCCTAAGAAAATGCCCGGATGAGCCTAACACAACTCCCAAAGATGGTGTTCTGTCCCTCAGATGTCAGGACTTAGAAGTCATGTGCCTCTGCGTGAAAGCCAAGATGACTGTAGAGGTGACATAGGACATTTTCAAAGCGTGAAGTCAGGTCCTTCAAAAAGAAATCTTGTCGAGTGGAAACAGAAAACAAATCATTTGCCCAAAATTGAGAAAGACATTTATTTCTCTGCTGCGTGATGGAACGGGGTTCTGTACATACAGAGACAATACTGAGGGTAATAGTTGTTCTAGAAAGTTCTTAACGGGTCATTGTTTTGTTCTTTGTACAATCAATGGCTCTAAGGTGTCCAAAAGAGGGTGCCAGAGCCTCAAATCTTTGCCCTGTTTTGGGAGGACACACTGGTCAGGCATCTCGCTGATCATAATCACTTTTCTGTGTAACTGGACCTCCCTCCATCTGGTAGTTCGAGCTACGGAAGGGCAGTACAGACGTGTGAGCTCTGTCTGTAACTGACGAGCTCTGCGCCTGGCATGCCTTTGTGGAGACATTAAAAATAAAACCAATCTCATGTGAAAGGTGCGTGGACTGGAATTAGCCGTCTCCTGACTGGTCACGCATTGAACTCGTCGGAGGTGAGCAGGGCAGAAAAGTGAGACAGGACAAGTCATTGGGCCGCGCCGCCCGCCAGGCCAGGGAGCCTGTCATAATTTATAATGGATTATCTTAGGAAATAGACGAGGATAGCTTGTGTTCAGGAGCCAGGAAAGACTAGTTTAAAAAAAAAAAAAAAAGTCATGTCTCGAAACCCATGACCCATTGTTATTTATTCCACAAGATATTTAATGCCTTGCCTAGGTTTGAATGAACTCAGGATTCTGTTCTCTGAGTGTGGACTTTGATCAAGGTAACCAATAGCATGAACACAGGTCGATGGCACCATTTTCTATGCTGCTCTTGGGGCTCACATTTGCACCCCTCACCACAAAGGTCCATTTGTAAATTTAGTAGAATTTTTATACTTTAAAAGTGAATTTTTTCCAACATAATATTTTTTATTGATTAATTGGGAATTTTCCATCATGCACCTGAACCACACTTACTTCCCAGTTCTCCCAGATCTATGTCCTCATTCTTGTGACTTCTGAAGAAGAAGGAGGAAGAGGAGAAGGAGGAGGAGGAGGAGGAGGAGGAAAAAGAAAAAGGAAAAGGAAAAGAAAAAGGAAAAGGAAAAGGAAAAGGAAAAGGAAAAGGAAAAGAAAAAGAAAAAAAAAGTTCAGTTTGTGTTAGCATATCCTCACTGGAGTATGGTCAAACTCCCAGTAACCAGATCTTTACAGAAAACTGAATCCTTCTCCACCCCCACCCCCACCAGAAGCCATCAATTTCAGAAAGCTACAGTTTAGCAATCTTATCACAATTTTTAAGACTTCTCTTCCATGGCTTCCTGTCTAGGCTGTTCCTTTTTTAGACTGGAGTTTCAAAATCGCAGACTCGCAGATACACACAGAGGAGGACTTGGTTTCCCTCTGTGGCTTCTCTTTCCTTTCTGCATTATCCCTATTGTCCGTTTAATGTTATCAAGAGCTGTTGCTGTGTACTAGCTACATTTGGTTGTCTGGAGAGGAAAGAGAGAGAAAGAGAGATTGTCCACGTTGCTCTTCTTCGGATAACTCGACTGAGAATTACAGTTGTTTGCTTACTCAGAGGCCCTTTGAGAAGCTATCGGTCTCCTGACTACTGATAGGACAATTCAGAAATGGAGAGATTACAAGGCTTTTTCAAGGACTGCCATCTAGTAAGAGGCCTTGCTAGATGAATAGAAATCCCTGTGGCTTTACCCTTGAGCCTAAAGACCCAGTCAAGGTCATGTCCAAATGTTGCCATCAATGGGCAGGAGCTACGGTATCAGAATATCTGATACAGGAACAGACTGTCACAATCCTGACTTCACCCTCCCTACTGCTTGAATCCAAGTTTTTTCCCCCCTTACACAATTATGAAAATAAAGAAAGCACTTCAAACTTTCAAAGGTAATAGCAATTAAACAACTTGGTTTCCATTGTCAGCCCCATTTCCCTGCTTTTACTAGGAAATCTAATGGGATTGTTTCACAAGGATGACAAAGACAGATAATGAAAGTCAAACTTGTGCACGAAGCTTCCTTGAAAGCTTCATAATTAATGGCTTGGCATTGTTCTCTAATCACAGTCACCTTTTTAATGCACTAAAAGAGAGGCACAAACTCTGAAATATAATTGCATTCCAGCCAAGCTTTGCGTGAACACAGCCCCAAGTTCTCCACTCGGGGGAACAGCATTTGCTATTCTTCAGCAAGCAAGAGGCAAGCAAGCCCAGAGGCAGCTGCTATTCAGATCATCGGAGAGGAGATGTTAACATTTGTGTTTCAGAGGTGGCTTTAGTAAGGAAAAGTGGATAAAGATGTAGTTACAAGAGACAGAGATGTTGGCAGACTGCTTGCCTAGCATGCATGAGGCCCTGGGTTCGAGCCCCAGCACTGACTAAACAAAAATGTGGCTTAGGTCTGTAATTTTAGTGCTATGGAGGTAGAGGCAAGAGAATAAGTTTAAGGTCATCTTCCAGTACATAATGGTTTAAACCATCCTGGACTATATGAGTCCCTGAGAGAGGGAGGGAGGGAGAAAGAGAGAGAGAGAGAGAGAAAGAGAGAGAGAGAGAGAGAGAGCACTCCTACATGACGCACCCATTTTCAACTATGGCGTGTGTGAGTGCATATGTGTGTGTGTGTGTGTGTGTGTGTGTGTGTGTGTGTGTGTGTACATGTGTAAACAATTCTCATGTGGGAATTTTTCAATGTGTTGATCAATAATACCTGTGTAATGCAGGAAAGGGTAAACCAGCCATAGTGTTGATAGATTTCCAACAGAATGTGTCTCAAAGGAGTTTTATTGATGTCTGGTACATGGATTCAGTGATGGAGAGAGAGGAAAAGTGATGGAGTTTAAGCAGGCACCTACATGTGCCCAGAGCGGTGCTCAACCTGGTCACCATCCTTTTAATCCTTGTCACAACCCTCTGAGGTATCATTCTCTTTTTAGAGACGAGGAAATTGAAGCTAAGAGAGGTTGGGTTACTTGCCAAGTGTTGCATAAGCAGTGGGCAGCCTAAGATTCAAATCCATGTGGGTTGGACTCTCAAGCTGGACTCCTTGTCCCCTGTTAGGATGTGACTTTCCTGAGAAAAGTGGCACAGGAAACTCAGTCAGCCATTTCCACCGCAGTATAATGATTTTATCCTATCCTATCCTTCCAAGATGTTTTATTTTAAAAGCTTGAAGATCTGTATATTGCAAAGGAGAAGAAAGAGCACAAAGGAGACAGAGGAACAAGAGCAAAGACATACGTCAATCACTCTTCAGTCTTGTCCAGGCCTCTGAGTATTTTGAGCAGTCATACAGCAAATAAGTTTGGGGGGGGAGGAGAGGGAGAGGGAGGGAGAGGGAGGGAGAGAGAAGGAGAGGTAGAGGGAGAGAGAGAGAGAGAGAGAGAGAGAGAGAGAGAGAGAGAGAGAGAGATTTCTGAAAGGACAGAGAAGAATGGAATTGTTGCTGGGCCCGGGTGCTCTGTACAATCAAACCCACTCAGCCTTTGAAGGAATTACCTAGGACAATGTGTAGGCTGCACATGGAAGTGACACCCGATGCTACCATGTAGCCTGCTGTCACAAGATTTTTGATCCAGAGGTTCTAGGCCATCAGAGTGCCTTCTGCTGCTCCACAGTATGAACTGAGGGGTGGTTAGGAGCTCTCAACTCCTAAGGCTTCCTCACCCCAAAGCTCTACTATCTCATCTTTTGTGTTGAAGATACCCTCCTGCATTAGCAACTCAAGCACACTCTTCTTACTCCCCTTAGAGATGAAGTAATGGTTTTCCTCACTGTCATGATGAGATGCCTGACAAAAGGAATCTGAAGGAGGAGAGGTTTCTGTTGACTCTAGTTTGAGGGTACAATTCGAGATGATGGGAATGTCATGGCACCAGGAGCCTGAGGCAGTTGGTCCTGTTACATCCACAGTCAGGAAGCAGAGAGGACTCCAACCCATAGAACAGTGCTGACTACATTTTGCCTCCTCAGTTAGACAAGCCCAGAATTGTGTCCCCTAGGCATTTTTCAAACCCATTAAGTTAGCAGTCAAGACTGGCTCTCACAAGAGGACACACATCACATGGGTGCAGGGATTGCCGGATGTTCTTGGGAAGGTCACTCCAGAGCCAACAATTTAGACTCTAGAGGAGGAACCCAGACACTAAGGGCAATTTTTAAAAAGTGGTTCTACAGTAGTTATGGCTGAGATCTCCCACACTAGACTATCTTACTCTATTACTACTATCTACTACTACCACTACTACTACTACTACTACTACTACTACTACTACTAAATGTTAAATACAAGGTCAAGAAAACAATATGGAGGTTCCATACCCACCACTGAATTTGGGACAATAATACTTAACCTACAAACTAGTTGTTGCTATTGCTATTGAAAGGAAAATATGGTGTAAATTCTGCTTTTGTGAGAGCCAGAGGTGAGGTGAGGTGAGGTAAGGGGTCAGAGCTAAGAGCTGAGGTGAGAAGAGAGGTCAGTGACAGAGATATGAGGTAAGGAAAGGTAAGGGGCAAGCAGCCAAGGGGTGCAGAGGGAGGGAAGGAAGAGAGAACGAGTTCTTTTTCTTCCGGTGCCTGTGACTACTGTTTCTGCAAAGATGGGTGGATCTCTTGGAAGGCAGGCAGAGGTTAGACCAGGGACAAGGAGTGCTTCATTTCAATGCAAAGAATAAAATACTCAATTAAATATTTTTTTAAAATAAATGTCAGTTTTTGAAAATCCTAGTTCATATGTTCTGAAGCTGGTTGGAAGCTCTGAGTTCCAGTCTCACTCTCACGGTTCATTACCTGTAGGATGACACAGGGAGTGGGATCCTTTTCCATACTATACGTAAGGCCTCCATGACGTTCAGTTTCACTGCTACAAAAGTAGGTGTAATAGCTCTCTGTGAGAGCTAAAATATACAAGGGAATTAGCCACTGCAAAGTAGGCAATGGCTGCGTGTCTGCTGTCTTTCCTTCCAACCATGCCCCTTTCTCTAGAGATCAAGTTCTCATAAGTAAAAACACAGGCTAGTGACTTCTGGGTTTCAGAAAGCTAGCTGCAATGTGACTACTAGGGAGAGGGTAGGTGAATATGTGGGCCCTCAAAATAATAGGAAGGAAAAGGCTGGGACCCTTACAAGGTGACTGGAAAGATGCGTGCGTGCATGGCCATGCCTGGAAATCAGTGGTGTGGGTGTTTTCCTGGCTTTAGAAAGCAGCTGGGTGAGATTTTCTTTTGCAGGGGTCTAAGAAGAATGGAAACAACTCTGGCCTTTCCCCCTTTTATTCAAAGGCTTGTAAGAAATCTCTGAAACCACTTAGTTCTGGGAGCCTGTCAATGGGAAATGTATTCAGTTTCTTATGTCCTTGAAGTAAACTTTCTATCCAAGTTTTGATATAGTCTTGAGTTGTTTTAGATACTTTGTATCTTCCTGGAATTCTCTGTTACTCTCTTTGTGGACTTGTAGCTATATCTCAGAATCCTAACAGCATTAAAATGATATTTCAATGGAGTAAGATACATATTATTAACATTTCAGTCTTCTTAAGGCTGATGTTGCAACATTGCAACTGTCTAGGTCAGTTTTTCCTCTTTATACTTATTCTGTAACTAACAGGCTGTTTTATCCACACATATTACACAGCCCCAAATACAAAACTGAAATGTACATTTTGCTTGAGATAGACACATCTTTTACAGAAATTAGATTTTAAAAATATTTTTATGCATCACATCTGATGTATCTTATTCACTCATCCTTGAACTTCCAGATTCATTGTGTAGCTTATTTTCTAACACACTTCTCAATTCACTTCTGAAGCACAGGCTGGCTAATGTCAAATTACCTTAGTTTTCTTCTGTCTTGATTTTGACCCCCATCCTTCATTCTCACTGGCTCTGTGCATTAGATATAGGTTTCTGACCCAACAGGCTTGCTGTTGCTAACCCAGTGTTATATGAATGTGGTGTCATTGGCTTCTTATCTCCATGATTTTAGGAGTGATGACAGACATCATTGGAAACATAACCACCTGTTTGTAATGTGTCATTTTCCTTTGGCTGTTCTCTTAACCTCTGGCTTATAGTAATTTGGTGAATCTTGGCATGATTTTTGTTTGTACTTAGTCTAAATGGGATTAACCAAGTGGGGGGTGTGTTTGTTTGTTTGTTGTTGTTTCTAATTATGGACTTTAAAAAATAAACAAATCTGGGGAAACTTTAGGTAGCATTTCCCCAAATAGTTTTTTGTGAGACCTATCCTCTCCATATTATGTTTCTGAAACACAAATCAATTAACCATTTAACATTTCCCCAAGAGTTTCTTGACATTTTTTTGTTTTCTTCTGTATTTTATTTATTTATTTATTTATTTATTTAGTTTTAATATTGCATCATTTTTATTTACCTGCCTCCAGATTTACTGGTCTTTTGCCTTTTTATTTATTTTTTGTCAACATTGAATTCAGAATTCCTCCTGTGTTCTTAAATTTGAAACACTGTAGTTTTAAATGTTAATGGTGTTTGTTTCTCTACCAAGATGGAACTATATTTGCTTTGATTTAAAATGTTTTTATATCATAGACATATTAATAGTACTTTAAAGCTTTGTCTTTTCCACTAGCTGAGAATCCCTCTTCTTCTTAGCAGGTCACATATTCCCATTTTAATAAATGCCCAAGTAATTTTGCTTGTGTACTGAGTGCAGTGCTAGGTCCTATGGATACTCTGCACCCCATTAGATAATCCCAAAGACTGTTAATGTGTTTGGTTTTGCAACTATTTTCACTGCATCCAACCGCAAATGCAAATTCTATCTCTTGGGGGAGCATCTCAAATCTCAGGTCCATTCTTCGAGCTTTAGATGGGACAGTCTAAGTTTTTTCTTTGTATGCATAGTTCAGGGGTCAGCCAGAGAACTGAGGAGAGTTTATATATGAGATTACTGGGTCTCTCAAAGAGCCCCTTTTCTTCTCATGTCTGGCTGCTCTGAATTCTCCTGTTCTGTAACCAGTGCACTCTAGGCTTTCCCTCAGTGCACTCTAGGCTTTCCCTCAGAGCTTTTGCTACCCTATATGGGATAGAACAAAACTTGCTCTCAGAACATTAAGGAAGGGAGCTCACCCGGCACTGTTTCCTTCTTCTAAATGTCAGTTCAGAATCTGCATCTCTAGGGTTCGGATTACTTGTATTTTTATTTTGTCTACAGTTTGTGCTCTGTCTGATATGAGCTCTCTTATTCATAGAGTGAGCAAGGCTAGTCCAAACAGTCGTGTGTTTGCATTTGGGCTGGAATGGAAGAGATCTGAAGTAACTGTCTAGTCTTAAACCCTTGTTACCCAGGAGATGACAAGTGCTCAGGCACACACAGACAGCAGGCTGCTAGCCACGCCTACTCACTCGCTGATCACCATCTTACGGGTCATGGACCACGTCATTTGCATCTTACAACAATCCTCAAGCTTTGTGTTGTTTTGCCGGGATTTGTGCGCATCTTGTTCTGAATGGCATACACGAAGGGCTTGCTTGAAGACCGATGACAAGAAACTGGAATAACTCAGCCTTTTTCTGACATCAAAGGGCAATAAGGATCCGATCAATGAGACTGGAACATCTCCAGGAGAGTCAGCAGGCTGGAGCTGAAGCTTCTCCAGATGGAATCAAATGCAAGGAGTTGGCACTGGGAAGACACCTTCAGCTTAAGTCTCTTCCGGTAATGGAATTCTTCCACCTATATGATAAAATACTGGATTTCATGGCCACTTATAATATTTGGATCTTGTTACATGGCAATCATGAAATGTCACAATGATATTTAGTGGACCCAGATCCTGAGTGCTTCACCTCAAAAGATTTCTAAGTAAATCATCACTACGCCAGCTGATCCTGTTAACAACAAACGTTTGAGGCCCCAGCAGTCTCACTTTAAGGAAGGTATGCTTCCTGGGCTTCAACCAGAATGGTTTATTCATTGTTACGGGGGGCATGCTTGTGACTTCAGGGAATATTGTGAACAAAGCCCAGAAGAGATGTGAAGATGTGCTCTAGACTAGACTATCAGTAAAGCAGTTAGTCTGAGGGGCATGAGAGAGTCCATTTCTCCAGGCGAATGATGGGTGAGCTTCTATCATCTGTACCCGTGTTTTGCCTCTAAGAAGCTCCTTAGATCTAGTAAGGTGCGTGTTCTCCTCCAGTTTTATTGCCCATAAACCTTAACTTAAAGCCCACGTAAAGACTACTTCTTGATGAGTGGGGGATACAGCCAGGTGGTAGAGCACTCGCTAAGCATGTCTAAGACCCTGAGTTTGAACCCGAGGACCAGGAAAAAAATGTTTTTAAAATTAAGTAAGTAATAAATATTTATTCTGGGCCCACACAACGTTTTCTGGTTTGCATTCTTTAGTTCCATCTTCCATATTTTCCTTCCCTCCATTCTTCGATCATTCTAACTTTCCATATTGGTTTGATCTTCCAACTTATTTCCAGATCGTCTACATTCCTGTTGACAAAACAAACTAGTCTTTTAGTCACAAATGGCAGAGAGAAGGCAAAGTTTGAGACGATGACCCAATGGTGTGCTCTAGGATCAAACACAAAGTGTGATTGCAGTGACATTTGGAACCCTATGGTGGGAGTCAGAATAGGACTCTTCAAGGTCTATATTCTAATTTCTAGATCCCAGGAATATATTATCTAATACTTCAAGAAGAAAATTGCAAAAGTGTTTAAGTTAAAGGCTTAGAGATAGAGATATTACCTGGGATTGCTTATGAGATGGGAGCTCTATCTGTTAGGTGATCCCAATGTAACCACAAGGGCCATGCCTGGGCACAGTTCCAAAGACTTGTACTTGACTGGGGAGCCAAAAGAATGAAGAACAGCCATATGGGCAGAAAGCAAGAACAAGTGGTCTGGATTCTCTACTGGAGACACCACAACACTCCAGAAGTTCAACATGAGTATTATATAGAGTCAAAAAAAAAAAAAAAAAAAAAAAAAAAAAAAAAAAAAAAAAAAAAAAAAAAAAAAGAGGCTGGCTTATTGCAGCAGCTGAACAGCAAGGCAGGATTATTACACACAGATCAATAAGATGGTGGGATTATGATATGTGGCTGAACAAGCAGGCAGGTATACCTCCTCTCAGTTAAAGCAGTCTCTTGGGGAATCATACATTCAGCAGGGCTGAAGGCTGATGAATTTGTTTGGTTTAAAGCCATAGAATTTATGGAAATTTGTTGTGCCACCTGGAGGTTACATTTCTTTCTAATTATACTTTCCTAATTGTTCCAAGCAGTTTGGTTGAAATTAATGATTCACAAGGCAATAATATACAACTAGTTTTTGATATTTTTTAGTCCTTATATAAGTCTCTATATAAAATCCCTATGAAGGTACACAGGTAACACTGGATATTATCAACAATAAAGTGTTTAAGTTAAAGCCTTCATGTCTTCAAACAGATTGGTAGAATACATGGACAAACAGATCGGTGGATGAATGGATTGAAGGATGGGTGAACAGATGGATAGTGAACAAACTGAATTTCATATTTGCTTTAAAGGAATGTAGTTAAACAAATTCACAAGGTTAGTAATGCTTTAATGAGCATTGTTTGAAAGAGAGGCTCTAAATACAGTGACAAACAGACAGCTTAGGTCCTGTTCACTCTTTCATTTAGCTATGAACTGATGATCCCCTCAGCCGTAATTTCAAAGGTCTAGCTATGTGGCTTCAAGGGACCATGAGGAACAGTAAGATCAAATCAGGTCAAAAGAACTGCTCAATATATTTTTAACTTGGAATGGTGTATGAGGGTAGAGCTACATAGTGTATTTTAATCTTAATGTCTTTGACCTGTACTTTAGGAATGCATTCCTCTCAATATGATTTCTGTATAAACCATTCAGTTGCTGTTAATACACAAGAACTGAGATTCACTTTCTCCTCGAAAAGTCAAAATTCATGAAATAGAAACTCATCCTATGGTTTAAGCAGAGTTAACTCGCTAGACCATGCGACAATGATTGAGTTTTATATTCCTAAGGGGCTAGAGGGTATATAGGAGGCACATAGTCAACTGATCAGTTTCAGACAAATCTTCAGATTTGGTCCATATGTCACAGTAGTTCACTCCCTCTTCCCAGAAATGTTCTTGGTATTCATTTGGAACACTATAAAACAGTTGAGCTTCGGAAAGTCTGCATATCGTTAGTCAGCAGATGCATGGTACAGTAATCATCACATGAGCACAGCCTATCACAGACTAGCACTCCTGGAAAAGCCATGCCGAAGGATGGGCTGCATCCTCAGATAGCCCTCTGGCCAACAGCTAGTTTGTTTTAAAAAATCTGGGTTCCACCAACTGGCATTCATTGGTCGGGAGCAATTTCTCCCAATGCTGCTCCCATGACGCAAACAGACAGACACTACTTTTGTTCCATTTTACCCCCACGCCCTGAAAAGTCACAAATGCCTTCTTGATGGGCTGGCTCCTGGCACTGCACAGCCCCCACGGCTGACTTCCTTTCTGGCCAGCTGCCTCTGGTAAACATCGCCGGGATGAGCAAGAGGATGTGTGGGTACAGAGTACTGATATAGGGCTATGATTATGATTGTGCTTTGGCTCACCACTGCCTCAAATTGTACATTGTATTGGGGACACTGATTATTTTCTATTTGGGGAATTGCTTATCTGGCCTTACCAAGCTTAGGACCTCTACTATTCTATCTTAGAAACTGGAGAAGAAAGAAGTATGTATTGGAGCCTTCTATGACTGGAAAATAGAGATTGGATTCTGGCCCAGCTATCTCCTCACCTTTTCTCTCCTGCCTTTCATTTATAGACTTCAGCTCAAATGAGAAGATAGATGTGCTGTCTTATGTTTTCCCAAATACAAATTATAAAATGAAGATTGATTGCATAAGGGAGTAGGGAGAGATGGATGATGGGTAGAGAAAGAGAAATGACAAGGGCGAGTGAGACTGTTTCCCAAAGGCTCCTTAAGTCTGACCCTGTGGAACTCTTGAGTTCTACCTATGAGTCACTGAAAAAGTGGATCTGAACTTTCACTTTTTCCCCCTAGGGAGACATAGACCCTCACGCACACCTGATCTTCAGGCTTCCAGGCAAAAAGACTCTCTGTGATGAACCCTGCACCAAAGTCACAGAAAAGCGAGGGATCGGCACACCAACGTGGTCACCTCAGCACAGTGAATGCTGTTCCTGGGCAGAGAGGCTGTCCCTTCACCCAAAGAGTGCTGCCCTGCAGCGGTTAGGGCTTGTCTCCAGAACCTTTCAGAGTATGGGTCTGTGGGCATCACACAGAGACGCCATTGAATCAATCCATGCATGGGCCAAATTGTACTGTGGACTTGAGATCTGATCGTCAGATCACTAAGCACCCCATATTCTTCCTTTCTCTGTATCTCTTGGACATTAAAGTCAGTATCCTACTTTTAAAAATCTTCACCTAGCCTTTAAGTATCCCAATCCTCCATGTGATACAGACTTCCTTGATGCCTTGTGGTGGCAGCACATTGCTTGAATTCTCACCAATTAACAAGGACTCAGCTCTGCCCTGTACTATTCATTTTTAGTTCAAGTTCAAAATCCCGAAGGCAGAGATTCAGCAGATATGCTGAAAGCCCTCCTATTCTGGCATTCAGTAAACTGCTTTATAATCCACCGTAGGGCATTCACAAACACTTCCTGATTGGTATATAAACTGAATGTCTAGCTACCACGTCATAATAGTTATGATTATTTTTCTTAGGCTACCTGTGATAGGTGTTGATCGTATCTAACCAGAAACTCATTTCATGGATCAAAGACAACTTGCAAATGGTATTACCCCTTCTTGTTGCGTTTCAGGTGACCTTGATGTTACTAAAGTTTTACAAGAATGACAAGCCCATTTGAGCAGAGGTTTGGATGTGGCTTTAGACTTGGATATTGCTCCATATATAGACATATATGCACATATACAGTGCATTTATATGTACATATACACTGGGCATGCAAGAGATGGGGAGAACACTGGAAGAAGTCACGAAATGCCAACCTCCATATCAGGTGTGTCCCCGCCCTGCCACGATAGGTTTAAGATCTCTAAAGTCCCACCCATGCCAAAGGTTCTACTAGTTGTTCTCATCTTTCATGAAGGGCTGGAATCCAAGAAGATGAATGCAACCTGGGCTTTCTTGCTATGCGCAATCAACAGACAGCCACACTAATGTCATTTCTTACATGCAACTCCAGTTTGGCTTATTGCCTTAACCAGAGGGAGAGGTAAATGTATGGAAGGGTTTTTTAACAGATAAAGGGAGAGATAGTGGCAGAGATGTCATGGAAATGGCCCATTCAATCACTGAGGATGTATGGAGGAGCTACTACATGTGAGGAACTGGGAGGGACAGCTGGAGAATCAGAAGCCTTGCTTTTGCAGAGGTCAGAAATTCCTTTTCTCAGCATCACTGAAGTCAGATGATTATATAGGAAGCAATTTCAATTTTCATTGAAGTAGACATTACTCTAAATGTCTTCATATCATCAGATTTTTTTCCCACCCATATTCCAAGAGTCCAGTTTGTCTTCTCATTGTTGTTGTTTCCCAAGGGACATCGTCATACTCTAATGAAGCGTTCAGTATTCCCAGTTTTGGCTCGGTTATAAACTTTATGATCAGAGATGACACAGCCAACCTGTAAAGCTGTCATCTCTGCTCATAGAATATTGCAATACTGTTTTTCTTCCAACTTTTATGGGTACATTAATATATCAGGGGCAAAAAATATGTACATGACAGGGTAGGGATACAGCTTTGATTATAGAGTATTCAACTAGCATGCATAAACTCCCTGGTTTCTATCTCCAGTGCTATACAGAACTAGGCATAGTGACCAGGTGTGGTGGAACACATCTGTAATCTTCACACCCAGGAAGCAGTGACATAACAGTCAGAAACTCAAGGTCATTCTCAACCATATAGAGAGTTGAAATTCATTGGCTACATGAAACTGTGTCTCAAAAAGTAAGAAAAGTCAAGGAGGGCATGAATTATATAGTATGGTATGGTATGGTATGGTATGGTATGGTATGGTATGGTATGGTATGGTATGAAATGGTATAGAGTGGTCTTGCATGATATAGTATTGCTCAGTTGTATAGTATAGTGCTCTACTGTTTTATTGACCACTCAGTAATAATAAAAATCATGTATTTGAAGTTGTTTCTTCACCTTCAGAAGGAATTACATAAAGTTTCAAGTTGTCAAATGGCTTTTCCCCCTGTAGTATGCAGGCTTGTTTTCTGTATTTTGAAGAAACAATCAAGCTACTTGTACAGCAAATTGCTGTACAGTTTTATATATTATGCAGTTTTTTATATTAGATTTGGCAAATATGGAGATAAACTTTCATAGGATTGGGGGCAGCATAGATTCAGCTTATTTAATAAAGACTAGAAAACAGTTTTCTGAAACACTTCCTCTCTCCATTAAAAAACTGTTCTGCCCTACAAAATGCTGGTTATAAAAAGATATATCAGACTGCCAGAGTAACTGCTCACTAAATCAAACCTTATCCCAGAAGCCAGGAAAAGAAAGAAGTCTCTACTGTTTGAAAGTTTTAATCCTCAGGAAATCAAGTAAACAAATCATGTTGCCAATAAAGGTGAAAGGATATTAACAATGCTTTCACCCACGCAGCACTCGCTGGAATGTGCCAAGTGCTGTCCCCAGCTCCTGCTCAATACCCCATCATTGGTAGACTGCACTACTGCTGACGTCACAGAGCATAAAACATGTTAAGCCAGGATGGCATTCAACCGAACAAAGCCATCTTTGAAAGGCTACCTTCTGACATCAGGTTAGACTGCTCTTTCTGCTTGCCATCTGCTAACCTTTAGATTCTTCTCATTGCTGATAAGGCCAGTTGCCCTGTGAGTACCATTTTTTCCTTCTGTCATACATAAAGGACATCTTTGTTTCCCCTCCCAGTGAACTCAGCACAAGCCCACGGAACAGTGAAACACCCGGGATGGAAATGAGGTGTCTCTGTGACTGCAGACTCCTTCTTTGCCCCCATTTATCAAAATCAACGGCCTGAGTCACCAGTGGATGAAGTCAATCATTGTTTTACTCTGTGTTTCCCAGACTTGTCCACTGACTCAGAGGATGGACCAGGATTAGAACTCAGCCTTGTCCTCACGGGAGCAGGCAGTTCTACTATATTTATCTGGGGTCTCATGATTCTTAGTGCTTCTGCTCTCCCCTCTAATTTGCACTGTGCCTTCTGTAATATCTGAACGGGAAGTTGCCAGCTAAAATGGTTATTATCCGGGAAATCTATTTAAACATGTTTGTAAGGTCAGATAACGTGGGTGGTGGGTATGCCAGACAGAAAACACCAGGAGCTTTGGCTTAGCTTAGCCAGTGAGACTAAAGCTAACAAATGAAGTATTTTAACGTGGAACTAGTCCACAGTAGGAAAAAACACACTAATCAAAGCCATAGCAAACTGCAGGAATGAACAGGCAAGCTACTCAACCAACTTTGCGATTTCCATTTCAGAAGGTGGACTTGGACTTGGCTTATTATAACACAGTGTGTGTTGTCTGTTTCAGGTAGAATAACTGCAGAGCACCCCAGTAAGACTTCAGAAAAACAAACATGCTACTTCTCTGTATCTCGTTCCTATCAGACGGACAAGCTAGCATAACCTGGATGTCAATATCCACCAAAACGGAGCAATAACACACTGAATGGGATGGAAGCCCAGGGAAATAAGAAAGTTAAGGGGAGTAAAAAAACCACAAAGCTGCTTGGAACCAACCTGGATTACTATGTGCTGAAGACCGAGAAGATGAGCTGCCAGTCCCACAGAAGCCACAGCTTAGGGTCTGAGTCAACCACTCCCTTACATGACCTCCAGATTCTGGCCAGCTGCTCTTAAGCATCAAAGAGGAAGGAGTCAGAAAGAAACAATTGGATATTCAGTTGCTTCAAACACAAGTCTATGAGTGTTGGTGAGTTATGGTGGCCAAGGAGCGCATAGTCTCTGAGAAATGCTTCCCACACACGGGCATGAGCTTGGATGCTAATTCATGGAGATGGAGCAATTAGGTAGATTCTATCCACTGAAAGAAACGTGGTTACTGTTGGGCAAGCTGACGCACATGGGCAGAGAGTAATTAAATCATAGAGGGTTAGGAGTCCTTTTCTTATTATGAATGAAATTAATGTAACAGCCTCCTTTCCACACAAAGCTCACATTTTTGTCTAATTCCCAATTGTTTCCACTTTTATTTCTTCCTGGAGTTGGACTTGGTTTGGGCAAGAACTGCATGCCGTTTGTCTTATGTTCCTTTCTATCTAAAACAACGCTTTGATTTCTGCCTTTTGGTTTAGAATCTTGCATTATTACTTCTAATGTGAAAGACATTGCTAGAGGGAAAAAAAACCAGGGGGAAAGGGTTCAGAGACGTGAAGGAAGTAGAAAGAAGAAGGGAATAGGGAGATGGCAGAAGATATCAGAGAAGACAAAGGCAAGCAACTGTGCTGACCAATATAGCAGCCCACTAGCCACATGTGGCTATGGATACTTGGAAGGTACCAGGCTGAACCTGGGCATGCAGTGAGTACAACACACGGCAGTTGTTGTATCAGAAAAAAAAAATTGCCAAGTGTCTCTTTCGTAGTTTTCTATTAATTACATGTTGAACCGATAATATCTTGGCTATGTAAGATTAAATAAAATTCATTATAAAAATTAATTACACCTGTGTCTTCCTTAGAATGGATCCAAGAGAAATTAAAATTGTGGATGTGGGTCACATGTTATTCCTATTACACAGTTTTCCATCTCGGTGAGAGGCGGCGGGGCTGCATTTTATTCCCTCTGCTGTTTGTACCTCTCACTACCCTAACTTCAGGCTCTACACTCAAGTCCCAACATCAGTGTGGACCTCCCAACTTCAGTGGCAGTGCCTTTGGGTCCTTTTGGATGCACCTTGGACTGCTGGGAATCCAGGTGGCCCTACAGAAACCATCAAGAAGGGCAGTCCCCCACCCAACCTTTCAGAGATCCTGACTGAGGGACCACCCAGGTTCCTCAACCCAGCCCTCTCTTCTGTCTTTCCACTCCAGCACCAAGGGCTCTACCATCATGGGAGTACTCTCTCCCATACAACCTCTTATCAGCAGCTGCTGTTTTTAAAAAAAACAGACTTAATTGTAAGAATGCCTGACATTATTTTGGGCAAGCCATGAAAGTCGTTTCCAAGTCAGAATACAAGATCCATCAGAGGAAAGAGCAGCTGCATCAATGTTTAGGCAGCTATGTACCTTGGGTGATGGAGTGAAGATCAAAATAACTAAGGGACAGGAGAGAGAGAGAGAGAGAGAGAGAGAGAGAGAGAGAGAGAGAGAGAGAGAGCGCTAGAAGCAGACAAGGAGATACAACTGGAAGTCCCAGAGGAAGACACGGTAATCCCCATTAATGACCACAGTGTATTATGTACATTCTATCCACATAAAGTCCCTTTTTGCCAAGGTATACAGGGGACTGTGCCTGGTAGGAGTGGCCAGTTTTTAGGCTGCTCAAAGTCACAACAGAGACCAATAGGTTTGGGCCTGTGGATATGAGTGTCTGAGTCAAATCACAGCTATTGAAGGAATAGTGTGTCTTACTCCTTTGTAGTCACATGGACTCTGGGAAGCCTCCAGCTCTCCAGGGACTGAGTGCCTTCATCCAACATGGTGCTCCCTCACTGCTGTAGGGGGAGCCTTGGACAACGTGCCTCTCCTCTCACCCACATCCCAGTCACCCAGAAAAGGGCACACATGATCTACAGTCTGCTCTGAAGCTTAACACGCCCATCTCAAACCACAGACATGCCACACACTCATGATAACCCTCAGCAAGGCCATATGGAACAGTGTGCATCTTCTCATAGATGTCACTGGGAAGTCTATAGACTGCACAAATTTACTTTGTCTTATTTACACAAAATTGCCCTTTCTCTTATCATCCATTACCATGTCACCTATCTTGTCATGTCTGATGGGTGAATCTCACTTGATGTTAGCAGTAAGGTCAATGGGACCTCTGAGCCAGATTTCATAACTCATACCAGCCAACCTGTCCCATGTTGGAAGGCTCCTTTAATGTTATATCCACCTGCTTTTAGTCCAGTGACCTGGAGGAGCTTGTCTTCTTTGTAAAAACCCACAAGGTAGTACTATGCCTTCTTACTTAAAATTTGGGTCCTGGTGTCTGGAATAAGTCAGAAGTGTAGTATAGTCACATAACTAAGACTATCTACCCATTGTCTCTGCCTTAGCAATCTCACCTCAGCTGAAAGACTCCCTTCATCTCGGTAGATAAATATGAACTCCAAGGTGCAAGCAGTGTTTAAATAATCAGACTTCAGGAGCTAGAGAGACAGCTCAGTACGTTAAGAGCACTTGATGCTCTTGCAGAAGACCCAGATTCTATTCCCAGAACCTATACAGTGACTCAAAACCATCTAAAACTCTATTTCCAGGGGCAGCTCAACAATCTCTTCGGCCTCTGAGGACCACGGTCATACACAAGGCATACACACAGAGACATGCAGGCAAAAGCCAATACACATGAAATAACAATAATATGTTAATCAAAATCAGACTTCAAGGAAAGCTCTTTATAAAGGGACAGGAAGATGAAATGTACCTGCTTCTCCTTGTTTCGTCCTTTAGCCTGACTGAAACCTAGAAGTGGTCTGTAGAGTTTTGGAAATATCTTGAGCTATAGCCAGCAGTGAAAGTGGGGAACCTGAAAATGGAAGGCAACCCTAAGGATGAATAAAAAGAAAGAAGGGAGGAGCCAGAAACATTGATGATCTTGTAGACATTCATAATGAGCCTGGACTCCCCATGTCCTATCTCTTCCCCGAAAGAGAAAATACCTCCTAGCCACTGCCATTTTAATTTCTCTTATAAAGTATCCAACACATGGTTTTTGTTGTTTTGTTCATCATGGGTTTTGTTTTTCAGATGAGATTTTACTAGGTAGGCTAGGCTGGCCTTAAACTTGCAACTCTCTTACCTCGGATCCCCAGTGCTACAATGCACATGCCAACATACCCAATTTTATTCAGCTTCATTCTCACTGATACATGTGGACAGAGTTCTACGTGAAGTCGACAGACAAGGGTCATTCCTACAGACATCCCTCAATTTAGTGATTACTATATTATTAGTTTACCTACAACTTGCTTCTGGTAGTTTCTTATCAACTTTATACCTATTGGTGTTTTACTGAAGCCATTTAAAGTTCACTATATTCTGTAATTCTTATCTTTTATCAAGGGTTATCTTTGCAAATGATGCTGTGTTCAATGACTAGTAAATAGAACTTTTGAATTAGAAAGAAGTGCTAGAACAGGAGAATAAGAGAATAATAGGGCTAATGAACTGGTTCAGCCAGTCTCAATTGTTGACCCCTATTATACACAGTGGTCATGTGACTTCATCTTCTGAATTCATCCTCAAACCTTTTAGAAGTGCTGAGGGAGACAGCTGTGCTCCAGTGCTTCTGACTCAATGTCTGTTTGAGTCAGGGCAAGCCACTCCATCATTAGACCATTAGGAGTTTCCAGCCTCTATTTTCTCAAGGAACTCATTCCAGCTCCACACCTAACCTTTCTGTGGTTCCCACAGACTCTCAGGACACTGTGCCAGGCAAACATCACCTACTTCTACAATCATTCTTTCAGCTTCTCTCTCTGTCTCCATCTCTGTCTCCGTCTCCGTCTCCCTCTCTCTCTCCCTCTCCCTCTCCCTCTCTCTATCCTTTGTCATACTGTCTAGGTCATCCCCTGAAAGTTTCGAAAGATGCATCTTGAGACCGACACTTACCTCTAGGTGATTTAGTAACAAATTTCTCCTCTTAGCTCCTACTTCCAGGTTTAGTGTTAATCATTAGCTTGATTGAGAACACCTTTCGTCTCAATCATATTAAGAACACTTCCAATCTGAGACTTTGAGTCATGACTTAGATATGGCTTGTCTGCTACAGGTTCATGCGCTGCAAGTGTGGTCCGAGTATTGTCTGTTGGCATAGTGGATCCATTAGGAATGGAGTGCAGAGGAAGAAAATCAATTCAGAGGCTCTTCACTCATTCATTAAGTTACTGTTGTTGCATAGGAGTAGCTCCAGTCTGGTATGAGTAGATTAGTTCCCAAGAGAACAGGCTAATTCAAAAGAGTGAGCTTGGTTCTTCTCCAATCTCTTGTTCCCTATCTCACCATGCTACTTCATTCTTTGACTCTCTATTGCTAGGTATGTATAGACCCTCATCAAGACATTGGCTCCACAGAGACTGGCCAACCAATAACCAACCCAACTTGACACCCATTCTATGAGCAAGCACCAATTTCTGACACTACTAATGATACTGTTATGCTTACAGCTAGGAGTCTAACACAGCTCTCCAATGAGAGGCTCCACCCAGCAGTGATTCAGACAGATGCAGACACCCACAATCTAACAGTGGATAAAACTTGGGGACTCTTAAGGAAGAATAGGAGAAAGGATTTGGCACCCCAGAGGGGATAGGAACTCCATAGCAAGACCAACAAAGTCAACTAACCTGGATCCTTGGGTTCTCAGAGACTGAACTACCAATCAGAGAATATACATGGGCTGGACCTAGGCCTCCCCACACATATGTAACAGATGTGCAGCTTGACCTTCATATGGTTCCTGAACAACTATAGCAAGGGCTATCCCAAAAGCTGTTGCCTATACACGGGATATGTTCTTCTAGCTGGGCTGCCTTGTCTGGCCTCAGTGAGAAAGGATATGCCTAGCTTCAAAGAGACTTGATGTTCCAGGGTGAGAGTATACCCAGGGCGTAGCCCACTCACTCAGAGGAGAGGAGAGGAGAGAGGGGGAAGAATTGTGAGAGGGGATACAGTGAGTGAGATGTAAAGTGAGTAAGTGAAAAAAAAAAAAAAAGACACTGGCTCCAAGTTTTTTGGACTCACGGACCACCATATTTTTGAGCCAGGTTAGTATCTTTGCAAGTTACTCAGCCTAGTGTTTTGTTTCAGGCATGCATAAGAGGTTGACATCTTGAATAGACCAATTTAATTCTCTGTGCCTCAAGTTCCTCATTCGGGCAGAGAGAAAAACTCTGCCCATCTCGTACTGTTATGTGAATGAAATAAGTCCACACATGAAAAATCCTTAGGACTGTGCCTATTGTGCAGGTAGCTCTGTAACTATTCATACGTATTTAACAGATAATGTCCAGCACTAGCTGCACGACACACGATGAATAGAAAAAAAAAAAAACAACAGCAGAGGAGAGAGAAGAGAATTCCCGCCCTCTTGGATAACCATTACCTTGGAAATGTCCATAGAAGCATGAAGTGGCTGTTCACACTGTGTGCACAGCAGGAAGCCTAGAGAGATGAATGCTGGTGCTCAGCTCGCTTCTTCACACCCCACCCCCACCCCAAGTCCCCTTTATTTAGTCTGGGACTGTAGCCTGTGAGATGGTGCTGTCCCCATTCAGGATAGCTCTTCTTTCCTCAGCTAAGTCTCAAGGACTTATAGAGAGGCTTGTCTCCTGGATGAAGATACATCTAGTCCAGTTGATGATGGAAATTAAACATCACACACTCTCAGGGAACTGAACTTTGACAAATACTGAAAAGGAGTTCATACATGCAAAAATAGGATGTAAATTTCAGTCACAAATTATTGGTCATTGGATACTTTTGGAGAAGTTCCAAATAGCAAGGTTTCTAGTGTGACACTAACAGACCAAAGAACAGATTCTTATTCTTCATGGGATACCAGTTGACACTTAGGAGAGGCTTAGGAAAACAAGGCTACTACACTCATGGTCCCAGATACAAAGGGTACAACAAGCCAGGCAAAGCCACACAGGAAGATACCAGGATGGTCAGAGTGTGGAAAACAAGACTGAGCAGAAAGCTAAGCTCTCAGTCAGCCTAAGAGCTCTTCAGGAGGCCTTTGGTCATTTGGTAATGGGCCCTGAGATAGTTAAGGTGGAGCAGGTTTACCTCCATGGATGCACTATAGATTGTGCATGTTGTACAACAGAGGCAAAATGCTTGTGTGGTCCTTTCTTTGTGCTAAGACTCAACTACCTGGAGGGCATGGACCTCTTCCTAGCCAGAATGGATTCTCTTTTAAAGTCATCACTCTCATTATTAGCTCCTCCCACTAATTATACAAAGGCTTATCACTGACGTATCCATGCATACATTAAGTCTAGCCACACTTCAATCCTCGCCTCTCCCCATACAATCCGCTGGTCTGCAGGACGGCTTCATGAAAGCTTGCTTTTCGTAATTGGAAATGTTTAATATCGACAGCTGTACTCCTCCTTACCTCATAGAAAAGGCTAAGCTAGAAACAGTTATTGTGTCTGTTTCTGACATTCTTTCCAAAAGCATGCTGACTGAAAGTGGGAATGGATTCGAAGAGATTTTGAATATGCTCAAAGTAACATAACCTTCATCATGACGGCCACAAAGGACACTGTCCTCACCTTTAGGTGACATAGACTTGCTGGTAACCTGGGCCAGGAGTCTTAACACACTTAACATTGTGAGGAAGTTTAACATGCCCAGTTGGAAGACTACAGCCTTGACACTTCCCATAGGCTCGATTTGTCCTATGAGGTCTGAGCAGAGCTTTCCTTGCTGGGTAGTAAGAGACCTAAGGGACCTGGACCATTTGCCACTCAAGCAAGCCACTTGAGTTGGTTACTTGTAGCCAAAATATACCCTGAGGTTTTCAGGGAGATTTGTTATGTTTTCCCCCCGTAAACATCTTTGGTGCCATGGACAGCGATAAAATACAGATGAATTTTCCTAGGAATTGGCTGGATCATATGAGAAGTTGGCTTTCATATTGGAGAAAAAGCAAAATAAACTGTCTCCATGATGTTCCTTTAGGTCCATAAGTGATTTAAAGTCATTCTGGTGTTATTTTGCTTATTTAAAACATTCGTTGCCAGAAATAAACTTGCTAATTAAAAAAGTTACACAATTTCTTATATAAACCCTGACATTAAAAATCAAATGACTTATGCTTCAGAAAATACAAAACATGTATACTTAAATATTATGTGTATATATATATATATATATATATATATATATATATATATATATATATAACATAGTATAGGGACTATTTTCTTGTCTATTTAGGATTCCAACTGGACTGCTGCAGTTGATTATTTCAGGAACTATTTCTTGCCAAATTAACTTTCATAAAGAGTTAGAGAAGCCCAAAGGTTCTACATAGCTGTTATGGCAAAGATCCATACTCCATTTAGCCCTTCAGATACTTTACTTATAGCAGTCAGGATGGTCAGCTGAGGTTGATGAAGCCCACCTCTATACTTCAACCTCACATGGACTCTTCATTACCAGGTTCACCTATCACCTGGTAGAGATCAGCCTCCTCCTCTCCTCCCTGCTATACCCCCTCCTCTCCCTCCTCCTCTCCCTCCTCCTCCTCCTCCTCCTCCTCCTCCTCCTCTTTTTCTTTGTGGACAGATAAGCTCACAGATAATTCCAAGGCAATACTAAGGACATGTCATGACATTTCAAGGAGCATTAAATTTCTCCCAGACTCTGAAGAGGTTTGATTCCAGGTCTGACTAAACAAAGCAGCAGGATTTCTGCCTGACACAGCTCTGTCTATGGATCATCACAACAAAAAAATAGATGAATATATTCTACAGTAAAATTTTCACATGAAGGAAACTCAACCATTGGCTCTTCCATAAACTACGTCTTCAAAGACCCGACACCAATCTTTCCTCTCCTAATTGCTATTATAAGACAATAAATCTCTTATATGGAAATAATACAGATATAACAGTGTGGCATATGCAGGCCATGTGTTTTGTAAATCCATAAAAATGTTTAATTTATGGTTTGATGAAAGGAACAATAATCTTCCAAGAACATTAATCATTAATTTAGGAATACAGGCCTTGTATGTCTCTTATTTCAATACTAGAGTTGTGCTTAGTAAATATATGTTAAAGAAACTATTCAATGGCTACTTCGTGAGTAGCTACCATGCAAAGTAAATATGATTCCTTTGGCTAGACTGGTATTTGAATGTGAATGACATCAAATGCCATGAAGAATATATATGTCATACCTTGAGCTGATGTCAAACAAAATGTTCAACAACAACAACAAAAAAAACATTTTGGAATAAAGAAAGATATTTTATACTGAAAGAACCAGTCAATCATTTTCTCATCTACCAATGTTTCTGGGACTTCCAGAAGGCTTGTTAAGGTAAAAACATTAGAAGTCCAGTGAAACTATATGTAGTATAAGTATGTTGTGCATTTCTAGTGAGAAGTACAGATGGACAAATCCACAGAGACTAAGGAGAGGGTCTGGGGGTGTCTCTAGTAAGGTGACTATTTGCCTTCCAAGTACAAGGACCTGGACTGCATCCCCTGTATTCACATAAAAGAAGCCAAGCATGGTGTTGGGAGGTAGAGAGAAGTGGATCCCACGTATCTGCCTTTCTCTAGTCTACCTGACAAATTCCAGGCCAGTTCAAGACCTTCTCTCAAAACCAAAGACAGAAACAAACAAAACTGTAGATGATGGGGGAAGAAATATATCTGATATTGTCCTCTGGCTTCTCTGTATATGAGAACACATGAACACACACACACACACACACACACACACACACACACACACACACAAAAGTCTGAAGCTATCAGAATCAGCTCTTCCCCATCTCTCCAGACACAAGTGGCTTCTTGTTTCTCCACCTGTGGTCCCCCCAAACCTTGACAAAGAAGGAGAGTTACAGAATAAATATAACAAATGTGCCAATCCTTGTGGATGGGGAAAGGGCTTCTCAGAGTCAGAGATCAAGGGTTGGGCAGATGATTTCAAGTTTTTTCTTTACTTGAACTGAACAAAAAGCATTCAGTTGTGAGCTTTACAAAAAGTCAATAGCCCCTGGCCAGTGGATGGAGTGGGTAGTGGGTACCAGAGCTTGCTGCCAGCTTAACGATTTGAATTTAAATCCCTGGAAGTAAAGAACCAACTTCCACAAGTTATCCTCGGACATCCACACTTGGTCATCGAGGCATAAATGCATCTCCACATATAGGTATGCATGCATACGTACATACATACATACATACATACATACATACATACATGCATGCATTCACATAACAATCCAGTCCTGAATCTCACTGAGCATTACAGGAAAAAGTAAATAAGCAAACAAAACATGTGTCTCTTAGCTGGGAACAATATTGCAATCCCCACTGAGCCCTGTATGGTGCTGAGAACCAAAGCTGCGGGGCGGGTCGGAGAGGGGTAGGAGAGGCTGGTGTGTTCTTTTTAATAAGCGTTTTGTGCATCATGAGATGTGCATTCTCTTCAGTCAACTTCATTCCTCTTTCTTTTACCTGACAGTTTCTGCATGCCCACTTCTTCAGCCTGACTCCTCCTCTGTCCCCTCATTCCACCAGCAGAAACATCCTCTCAATTATAATCAGTGACCAAACTATTCTACCACCCTACCTTTCCACATTCAGCCTAAGGATTTGCATCTATTTCCAGTTCCCCAGTATCCTTCTCTGGAGCCGACTCTTTGCCTTGTCTAAGGTCCTTGCCTTGACTCAGAAGATCTGGTAAAAGCAACTCAGTTTCATTCTCAGACTTCTTCCTATTTAGGAAATCATGTTCAATCTTTGCCTCAATTGCTCCAATTCTTAAAAACTAATCTCAATTAGAAAAAAAAAAAAACCTGCAAAGCTGATGACTATTTAAAGGAAAATGTGTAAATATGGGTCATTGCATAAAGCCTCCTTCCCAGATGTAGGAAATTGACTTCATTCTTCTGTTGTGGCCAAAGTTCCCACAACTTCTTTTGTGATGTGATCCTCCCTCAAGTCTCAGGGTTTCTCAGTGAACAGTGACTTTCTCAGAATAACATTTGATTTGAGTTTGTATTAAAATGCTAGTTTATCCAAATCTTAAAAGATTGATTTTTTAAAAGCATACATATATACATATATACATATATACATATATACATATATGCATATATGCATATACATATATACATATATACATATATACATATATACATATATACATATATACATATATACATATATACATATATACATATATACATATATGCATATATGCATATATGCACATACGCACATACGCACATACGCACATATGCACATACGCACATACGCATATGCATATACATATACATACTCTTCCTTTTTCCTTGCAATAATTCTATGAGAGAAGGAGTAATAAGAATTATAATTCTTAATAAGAACTATATAACTATAATAAGAACTATAATTATAATAAGATAATGAGTGCCCTAACATTTCATCCAACACTCATGTTTCATTTTTAATGATTATTATATTGTTGGGAAATTTTATCCACACCTTCCCCACACCCCTTAAAGATGAGCAAACTAAATCCCAAAAGAACTGGTTTTGTAATGTGGCCCCAACCTTTCAAAGACACTTGGACTGGTCTGTAGAATGAGTGAAGTTATTAGGAAGGTTGGGGTGTAGTGAGAGAGTGGCAATGCTTGCCTGGACTGCACAGAGCCGCAGAAACCTCAGCACTTAAAAAAGTTAAATTAAGAACTAAAAACTAAAAAAAGGTGGTGACTCATGAGTTCCTTAACACCCCGTCCAGCACTAACGGTCAATTTTTAATTAACGGAGTTAGGTTAACTAATGGTATTTTCTTAATGGATGGCAAAGCATACTGATAAGGTGGAGGCCAAGAACCCAGGCCGCTTCTCCAGGTTCGTTGATGGGGTAGTGGACCCATCTTGACCTAGAAACAAAACTAAGATGTTACAAAGCCAGAGAGCCCGACACTGCCGAGTTAGAGCTTCAATTTCTCAGTTCATGACAGTCTCCAGAGTGAGTCTCTGAAGACAAATGTAAATATTCTGAAGGTGAAACTCAACTTCTATTGGCAGAATCTTAGCAACAAGTGGAATATTTGAAGCAGAACAACAGAAAAAGAGAGAAAGTTTATCTTTCAAGCTGTAAAATGGTCATGTTGAAAAATTCCATCCGTTTCCCAGCCAAGGGACCCAAATAGAGTTACAGCTGCAGGTGGTGCCGGGACAGTTTTTTTAAAATTGAAAGGCTTTTACTAGAGATGTGTTTCCCCGAAAAGAGCCTCTTTGGATCCTGGCTTGCTGTCTGTGCCAGAGGCCCACACTCTGCCTGCTGAAGCGTGCGCCTGGGCTGCGGGGCTGGCCAAGTGCTCAGGGACAGTGGTGCCTGTCATTAGATAACTTATTCCCCTGGACCAGCTGTGAACTTGGCATTGCTTGGTCAGATTCTTAATCACCTTAAAATGAAAAACACAGACTAAACTCCCCAGAGCCGGCCTGAAGCATCCCTGCCTCAGGTCTATACTTGGCAAACCTAAAGACTTTTAGCCACAGACTGAAGATGGTTAAGATGTGCTCTGTGCTTCCAAACAAAGTTTGCTCTTTTTTTTTTTCTTTCTTTTAGACAAGGTCTCACTGCTTAGCTGATGCTGGCCTGGAATTTGCTATGAAGCTTAGGCCAGCCTCAAATTTATACCTTGAAGCTTCAGCCTCCCTAGTGCTGGGATTCTAGAACCACACAACACTCAGCCTCTGATGCCTTACTGACAACAAATACAGCCTCATTGTTCTATCATTTACACACTAGAAGTTGTGTCCGTTGAAGATACAACATTCAACAGCTCTGAGACATCCAAAGTTGTACAACCATCGCTGTAAGCTAATGGCAGGACGCTTTTATCACCCCAGAAGAAACGTGGTGCTGGCTGGGCTGAGTGTGTAGTTCAATAGTAGAAGTGCTTGCCTAGAATGTGCAAGATTGAGATTAAAAAAAAATCAGGGAGCGAGCAAAAGAGCGAGCAAGTGAGACAGAAGAGAGGGAGAGGGAAAGGGAGAGAGAGAGGGCAAGCAAAAAGGAAACCCTTGCTTAATAGCACCTCCCTCCCCACTCCCTCCACCCACCCCAATCCTTGCCCTAAGCAACCACTGGTCTTTCTATCTTCATTCACTTGCCTGATCTGGACATTTCACAGCAATTAGATCAGACAATATAAGTAAGCTCTATTGTGGATGGTTGCTTTAATCAGTGCAATGTTTCCAAGGCTTGCCCTCGTTACAGTGTGTCTCATACTTCATTCCTTTTTATGGCCAACTAGTGTTCCGCAGTGAGAGTATAGAACGTTTCTCCATTCATTGGTTGAAGAACATTTAGGTTGTTTCACCTTAGGGACTAGTGCAAATCACGCTGCTAAGAATATCCCCATGCCTTATCATCGATTTGTAGTGTTGAAATCTCCTTAACAGGAGGATTGTAGGACTTAGGTGCTGATTTTACAAAAAGAAAGCCAACATATGCCCAGTTGGGAAGGAGGTAAACAAGGCTTTTACTTTCTTTAACTTAAAGGAGATGTTAAGTCTTGCACAGGGTCTGATCTGGATTCACTGGCTGGCACAGGTGAGCACAACAGGACCTCATCTGATCCTCTGTTCAGGACATCCTTTCAAGTGTTCAGATAGGATGAAGATCAGTGGTTGGTAATCTCGATGGGAGTAGAGGCTCTCAGAATGATGGCCTCCTCCCTAGGCTGCTGGCTCGACTGGGCATAAGCAGTGACAGGGTGACTTTATGAAGAAAGATGCTCATCAAAACCACAAGGAGCCCGGGAGTCACGGGAGCAGGTGTGAACTGACCAGCTCTCAACAAGGTGCCGGGATGATATGTGCCAAGATGGGAGACAAGATGGAAGGAGATTGAGACGAAGCAAGCCTCCTCACGGAATCAAGGGAAGCCCTAATGAAGGCAGGGAGCAGAAGGTAAAAGGGGGGAGGAGACAGAGAAAGAAAGATGCCTAAAAAGTCATGAGGAACTGAATAAATTTTAGTTTACCTAAAATTATATATAATACTGTATATTATTTTATTTTATAATATATCTTTTATTATATAAAATTGTATATAATATGCATATGTTTACAGATACATTTATAGTTGAAATAAAGTTATCCCCACCAAGAACCATAGACTATCTGACAAAATCCCAGTAACAAACAGAAGAAACTTCCCCTTTGGGTTGTGGGTCAAGGGAATCCAAGAGACGCGTGATAAAATATAAGCTATTGCTGTTGCCCTTGGTTCCCTTCCAGAGGTCGAAGGTAAGTCCCTAATGCTGAAGACATCATTCATTTCAGACACAGGACTTGGAGGATCTGAGCTGGGCCTGACCTAAAAGCCTCCTCACTGGGTGCTAACTTTCATAGTACCAGAAGATGTCATGCAAACTTTCAAGGGATGAAAGTGAGCAGTGGTCCTACCCAGCTTTAATGTCTATGTACCACAACAATGCCCAGCACAGCAAGATAACCTTGAAGGTACATTCGTGGCACTCATATCTTGATGGTAACCAATAGCTGTCTGTGCATGGAGGCCAGAGGACCACCTTGACTCTTTAAGGTCATTCTTCAGGCCCTGATCATGCTCTCGGGGACTTAATCGTTCAACAAGTAGGTCAGGTTGGTTAGTCCATGAGCTCCAGGGATCTACCCAGCTCTGCCTCCCGAGCCCTGGGATTACAAGTGCACATTACTAGGCCCAGCTATTTTTACTTTGGTTGTGAGCACTGGAATCAGATCTTAATCCTTCAGGGCTTTTAATTTTATTCATTTATTTATTTTGTAGTGCCAAGTCAGAATCAAACCCAGAGTCCCTCGTGTTTATTGAAGAAATGCAAAAAGTACAGAAAAAATATATATATAAAAAACCTCAAACAACTAGAAACCCAATCACTCATATGTAGCCAGGGTCATACTGTTATATATTCCTCGTCCTACAAGTGTTTTACATGTATGTGTAAAATACACATATGTTTACATAATTACATAAAACATACATACACATTTTCTAAAATGGGATCACACTATATTGCTGCTTTGTACTCTCTTTTAACTTAACAGTTTAATAGTTTCTCTTGTTGTCATCTATGCTTGAATCGCCTCCACTTCCGGGGTCATGTTACAGTCATGTGCACATGCATGCTCAAACATATATAAGCAAACTATATTTTTGTAATGCAATTAACACATACATATAATTTACATTATATTTGCAGGTAGAATATGTATACAGAATGAAATAGATTTAAGGTGTACTACATATATTTTGTCATTATTCACCACACTCTAGGGATGGATGCAGTGACCAAACTGAAAGTATAATAGTCTTCTCTGTTTGCTACTTTGAGAAGAGAATAGGGAGATAGGGTTTATCGCCCAGGCTGGCCTTAAACTGGCATGTAGCTGGAGTTCCTGATCGTCTTGTACCTAACTTCTGATAACTGCGATTATAGACGTGCACCATCCTGCCTGGTTCATGCATGATTGGTGATCAAACCAGAGACTCTTGTGTGTTTGGCAATCATATTACCACCTGAGCTACATCCTCAACCCACTTTGGAACATTTTTTTGAAAATGGACTTGACTTTCAACCCTCAGGAGGATGAAATAGGAAAGGCCTGAATTCAAGGCCAACCTGGACTCCACATTGAGATGCTGTCTTAGAAGACAACAACAACCACCAAAAGAAAAAGGAAAAAAAAAAATAAAACCAAAACGTTGAACTGATGTTTTTCAACTATGAATAAGAATCTAGCCTCAGAAACTATCTGATTTGTGCATAATTGATGCTTCATGTCTGGAGTTCTTCGGGGCCTAAGAGGTAAAAGGTATTTCTTGATAGTCGCAAGTGCTGGTTTTCTGGGGAATCCACAAAGACCCACAGAGGACCTGATATTCCTGCTCATCAAAAACTTTTCCTCACGCAGCCACCAGGGTGGGGGTGGCCAAGAACCTTCCAATTGGAAAGAACAATACTCCAGAAACTCGCTGAAATGTCTCAGAGCTTGAGGGGATATTTCAGAAGTGGCTTTTCACTTCAACATTCTTTCAACAGTTCAGCTGACTTCTCATAAAATTAATAGTAAATACTTTCTTTAAGGGGTGTGTGTGTGTGTGTGTGTGTGTGTGTGTGTGTGTGTGTGTGTGTGCTGGTATTTGGGCATGATTTGTTTTGTGTTATTGAAATATGCTACCCTGGAAAGTACTCAGCTGTAAATGCCTCTCTTTATAAACATGAGCTGGGCAGCTGATACATGGCTTTGCAGATCACTTTGAACTGCAGTTTTGTCTCTTTCTGCTGCCTTCTTGCCACAGAGCAAGTGTCTGTAGTGAATCCTGTGGAGAAGGTCATGGCATATGAGGGAAACAGCATCTCTCCCAGGAGGCAGACTGATGGACCCATGGGCAGTAGCAGTATGGCTACTCCGGTCGGCCCTTCCCCAACAGCATTTTGAGTATCCCTGGTCTAATAGGCAGGAGTGCAGAGAGACACCCCCCCACACACAAGCATCTTGTTTGATTGACATCACAACACCATTGTTAGGTATCAAACTGAATTGTGAAGCAGACTTCCCATTCTTCAGGCAACAGGTGCTTCCTATGAAGCTGCCCACATCCTGAGGGAGTATGGGACGGGGGACCTTTTCTCTGCAGTGCTCTGAGAGCGGCTCTGGTGCATGATGGAATCCAGCAGCAGTCAGGATGGTTTCTCAAAGTATTCACACTTAACTGAGCTGGCTGAGCTCTTGGGTGGTCTTCTAAAGTTAGATTAAGGAAAGAAAGGGCAAAACTATCGGTTGCCCTCCCCTGTCCCGTGCATATACATGCACATACACATATACATACCCAACAAGAACAACAAGAACGACAACAACAATAACAACACACAAACACACACACGCACGCACACACACACACACACACACACACACACACACACACATGGTTTCCTCTGTGCTGTATTGTATCTTTTCCTCAGAGGGGAGACTATCTAGGACTTACATAATAATTTGGATTAGCATGGTTTACACTTCTCCTCATGGTTCTCAGTCACCTTTAGGGCTCTAGAATGTCTAGTAATGCCAAGCAATAGGGACATACAACTGTCAGGTAGGTGATCCATGAGATGACTAGGTAGGTGAGATATGGCCCAGGCTTAATTATTTTTGTCCCATGTCATGGATGCAGTTTTTCAAGCCGCCCCCCCCATACAAAGTATATTTTAGTGTATTTCTTTTAGAAGGGGTTTCATGATACAGATGATATGTGGCCAAAAATAACCTTCCTTTTCTGATCCTCTTGTCTCCACTTCTGGAGGTTTGGGACCATGAGTTTAGATTACCACCATCCAGAGTTTGTATGGTGCAAGTATTTGAACCCAGGTGGAAGTATTTGTACAAGCATGCCATCGAGAGGTCTACATTCCTGGCCCTTTATTTCTTTCTAAATATTAATGATATTAATATTTTAAAATAAATTACAAAATGATGGCAGTTAAAACTATTTTTCAAATTTAAGTAGGTGTCCTGAATTTTTTAATTTCTAGGTTTAGCAACTGCATGTAGAAGCCACTCCACTGAGATCCTGGGCGACTTATCCTGAGAAATTCTTCCTTGCCATTGAATCCTTGTCTCGACTTCTGTTATTATTATTCTTTTTTTTTTTACAGACCAGACCTCTAAACTTGAGCAGGTCAAATCTGTTGGGGAAAACGTAGCTACTCTACTAGCCAAGAATTTTAGTTTATTCTCGGCTGCTCGCACTCTTTAGGTTGAATTTAGTGCTTTGGCGTTTGTCTCCCTTATAGATCACATATGGGGCAAATTAATATTGACACACATTTGTTGTTAATAAAACTCCTTCGTGTTTTCCTCCTTGCATTGTTTTGAAAAGAATAAAATTAAGACAAGCAGTGGCTATAAAAACAGAGAACCAGGACCCACAGATAAGCCAGAAGGGACATGAGATGATCGTTCATAGATTGCTGGTTCCCACATGGAATCCGGGCAGTGGAGGTTAGAGGAAAGATCGGTGGGGTTAATGCAGAGAGTGTGTTCCGCCAAGTAACACAAACATCGTGAGAAACCTTCAGGGATGTCTGGATTGGGACCCAGCTGGCTAGAGGGGTGGGTAGGAAGGGAGTGTAAAGATAACCTTGTACTATACAGAGCCTGGGGTGCAGCTGAAGCCAGAGGCAGCCTCCAGGGGAGAGCTGTGAGTTTGGTCATTCTCTATTGCTCACGTCTCCTGGCCCGATTCCTACCCCATCTTTACTGTGGACCAAGAAACAACCAAGTATTTGTGTCTGGAAAGGGGCTGAGTGGATACAAATCTGAGTTTTCAAAGTGCGGGTTTGAGTTGAAACATTTTGCCAGTGGGTATCAAAACATGAGGAAGAAAGTCACCACGGTACTGTACAGCTCTCACCCCAGCATTTAGGAGGCTGAGGCAGGAGGCTCTTAAGTTCAAGGCTGGTGTGAATTTGAACAGAGTTTAAGATCAGCTTGGGCACGGGAAGGTGGGGAGGAGGAAAGAAATGGAGGAGGAGGCAAGGAGACAAATTAGGGGATATAGAAGAAAGAAACAGGAATGTCAACATCTTTCTAGTAAGATCCTAGAAAGAAAAGGGTTGAATAATGTGATTTATATGTTAATATGTATTAGCATAACACGGGAAGTGCTATCATTTTATATTAATTTCCTTGTTATTATGGCAAACTATCCAACAAGAGGCAATGTAAGGGAAGAAGGGTCCTTCCTGGCTCCAAGTTCAGAACAGAGTCCATCATGGCAAGGAAAGAACAGCAGCAGGGAAGTTTTAACTTGGTGATGACCCAGAAGCACTGAGCTGGCTGCTGTTTGTCCCCCCCCATCCCCACCCCCCGACTTTCTTCATCCTAACCCACTGGGGGTGCCACCCATTTCAGCATGACTCTCCTCTCTTTAGTCCCACCTCTCTGGAAATGCCTTCAAAGATATACCCAGTGTGTGTCTCCTGGCGGCTCCTCAATCCTGAGAACGTGACAGCGAGGAGTAACGGTCACAGACCCCAACAAGTGAAACTTATGCTTTTATGCCCAGATACGACAGTTTTATAAAAACTGAGGCTAGAGAGATGACTCATCAGTTAAAGGCTTTCGGCCTTTCCAGAGGACCAGAATTCTGTTCCCAACACCCATGTGAAGTGACTCAAAACCACTTGTAACTCCAGTTCCAGAAGATCTCACATCTTCTGGACTCCAAAGGCACCAAGCATGCACACGGTGCACGTACACACACACACACACACACACACACACACACACACACACACACACACACCTAAGCAGAACACTCATCCAATAAGTATAGTAAAATAGATCTTTAAGAAAAATACCTAGAGATGTTCTCGCCTGCAAGAGAAAAAAAAACAAAGTGATGTGAAATATTTCAAAAATATTTCAAGATACAGTATTTAGACTAAGTTCTCCCACCATCACACAATAAAATTAGAAATCCATAAATGACAAGTTTTCAGAAAAACAAGTTCTAGAAACCAAAAACAAACCAAAGGACCTGTGAATGATATTTAGCTTCAAGAGACAGTTCTTACAGTACAGTATTGGGCTGCAAGGTATGCGTTTGGATCCAAAACTGGTGGGATGAAGGGAGAGAGAGGGAGGCGGGCAGGAGGCTGGAGGGCATTTTGTAAGAAGTGGTGTCTCCAAAGCGGGTGGGCTCTGCTGCTGCGAGGCTCTGCGGGGATGCCTGCAACACAGGAGTGCCTCAGGGAAGTCAGACCTGCTGCAAGTTGTTTTGCTGGTTTTGTCCCCAGCAGGAGGCAGACCACCCCCACCCACCTCAGTCTCCTTGAACTTGTCTAGGGTTTGGTTTGTTTTATTTTCCTGTTTCAGCTTTCTGTGATGTGACAAAATATGTACTCAAATTAATTGAAAAATGTCCACAGGGCTGCCCTCACCCAATACCCGCAACATCTTGTAGAACAGCCCAGGGTGGATCAGGAGCATTCTCTTCTGCCTTCTTCCCTTCTCTGGCCTGGGAAGCTGGAGGCTCTAACTGTGAGACTAGTCACACATATCTGACTTCATAGCCTGTCTCCGTGATGCTCCCAAGATGTTCCCGCCAGGTCCACTGCTTTATAAGCTCCTCACGGAGCTAAGAACATGTTACATCACTGGCAATGTTTCCAGATCTCAGACTGAACAAATTTGAGTCCCGTTCTGGACTTATCAAACCTGGTGCTGAACAGAAGTTTGCAATATGCACCAGGAATTAGAAGCATCAGGCTATAAAAACACACAAAACAGTTAAGTATGGAGGACAGACTGAAATGGGGGGGGGGGAACCTGGTCCTGTTTCATTCAGACCCTAAGGTTCTTATCTTCCTCTGCTTATAACCATAATGAATCAATTATTAATGGCTTTGTCTGTATCCATGTATCTTTCCATGATTAAACTGATCCTCTCAAATTCTAAGAATCCCCAAACCGCTTTGCCTCAAATTGGGTTTATTATTTTTTTCCAGAAAAATAAAACTAAAGACTTCATGACTTGGGACATCAAGAGTTACTTAATAATAATTAAAAACCCTATAAGGTTGGTATCTTCCTTGGCTTGCCCATAAACAGCCTGGTCTTTATAGGGAGTCTCTCTGAGATGCATTTATTACTTGCCTATAGGATGGAAATGCTTTTCTTTCCCAAGGACTAAGCAACCCGCAGCTGGTAAAAAAGATAGTGTCTCAACTACCACCCAAGCCAAAGAGACTTTTCAATACTTCACAAATCACAATCCTTTAAATTATATTTGATGGGAATGGTTAGGATGAGTATATAAGCTTTCATGATTTTTTTCCCCTTATTTCTAAGCATTCTTATGAAATCAGATTCAAAACCTTGACACATGGATGAGGCTTAAGTTCATGGAGTAGAAAGAGAAGCCATTCATGTTACATCAGGAAGCAAATGCTTGCCCTGCAGCAAGTAGGTGTTCATACCTTGCTGTAGGGTCCATGTGTATCAGAGTAGAAAGGATGCATTTAAGGCAACAGGTCTCAATGCCTGTGAGTCACAACGCCTTTGGGGTTGGACATCCCTTTCATAGGGATCACCTAAGACCATGGGAAAACACAGAGATTTATGTTACAATCCATAGCAGTAGCAAAATTACAGTTATTAAGTAGTAACAAAAATAATTTTATGGTTGGAGGGGTCAACACAACATGAGGAACTGTATTAAAATGTCACAGCATTAGGAATTGAGAACTACTGTATTAAAGAGCCCTAACATGGGGACCAGAGAACGCCATTTGCAGAACTCACACTGAGATGGAGTCTTTGCTCGGATAACTCCCCCAGAAGCCAAGTGAGTGAAACCTAGTGTTGAGTAACCCATGATCTGACTTGAGGCAAGCAGACCATCCCGGCTGTGGAGGACAGGGAGACAAAGTTGAGCTTGGACCATGGGTGTGTGTGTGTGTGTGTGTGTGTGTGTGTGTGTGTGTGTGTGTGTGTATCTCACGTTCTACCTGTTGAGTGGCCCCAGCTCCTTCCAATGAGCCCATTGGACATATCTAGCCAGACTTATACAAAATACCTTTAAAGTGTTCATATTCTTTGGCCTGATATTTTCACCTTAGGAATCCAGTGTTAGGAATTAATCTGAAGTTTAGCCTCAAAGAATACCACACCACTTATCATAGAAAAAAAAAAAAGTTTAAGTGCTGAGAGGCTGAGAGACAACTGAGTACATCATGTTTCACCCACACGAGTAAAAAATGGGGAAGCCACTTAAACTTAAAGTTTCAAATACAGCTTAGTGCCACAAAGAGTAACATGTTCTGTAAGATGTCAAATGAGAAGGAAAAGCATAAAAAATCACAACTATGTCACGTTCTCAACTACATTTCATACATGGACAAGAACTTCAAAAGAGAGCAAATATGACAATAGTGAAATGGTCATTAAAAAGTCTACAGGGTACCCTCTGAAGGCATTTTTTATTTCTTTACATTCTCTTTTAGTTGTGTCATTTTGAGAGAGGGTCTCACATAGCCCAGGCTGGCCTCAAATTCAACTGTGTAGCCAAGGATGACCTAAAATTTCTGATCTTCCAGGTTCAATCCTCTAGGTATTAGGATTCCATGTATACACCATAATGCTCAATGTATGCCACATTGGTGCTGGGAACAAAATCCAGAGCTATGTGCACACCGTGCAAGCAACCAACCCTTTCCCTTTGTCCTCTGGAAACTTAGATCTTTTTGTCTCTGTGTTAATTTGCTTTGTATTGATACTGACTTGGCTTTCCTTTAATTAAACATGAGCTAAATTGATCAATGTTTGTTAAAAGGTGCTAAAGTTCCCGCAGGTCCCTGGCACCCTAACCCATCTCCTTTCCCAAGGGATTTCTATCTGTACCCTGCAAGCTCAGTCCTGCTTTACTACTAGGGCCAGTCCTGCCTTCAGAGCAAAGGACTGGACTCTGCTCCTTTTAATCTAGCAATAATCTGAGATCTCACATCATCTTAGACATCATCATAAAGCCTTAGTCATGTGCTCTGCTCTGTTTCACAAAACCCCTTACTCTCTGTGGCCTGGACCAAGGTACCACACCCTTCCCAAGAGGCACCTTGGTCTGCCTCCTGCATCTCCTTTCCTCTCTCCCTGCCTATGGTGAGTTTATAAGCTACTGATAAGCTTTCCAGGAGTGGCTTACCTGACAGGTTTTTAGTTGGGCTACTGGGGACTTTAAAATAACAGCCAAACCCAGGTGAATCTAATCTAATACAACGGCAGGGAAGGGGAAACCTGAATTGGGCATTTTTAAAGATTCCCTGGGTGATTTTAATGTACAGCCCAGATCCCAAGCACTGGTCTAGGGTTTCCACGGATTAAATCTTTGTGATGGAAGCCTGCTGTCTGTGGTAGGCTTTGACTGAATGAATAAACTGATGAAATATGACTTATGGTCTGTGGCAAAGGCTTAGCCATTTCAGGCATGTGTGCCTAGATCTTTGTGACTCTACCCCTTCATTATGATTTCTGGCGAGTTTACTCTAAGCGCCACATGCTATTTCTGAATACCATATTCAAGTCAACCTAACTCTTTCCTCTCATCCTTTCCCGTGCTTTGCAGTCTGTGCCCATGCTAATTTCCAGCCGGACATCAATACTGATAACTTATTCTATGTACCCCTTAGATCAAAGTCTTTGGAATGGGTGGTGAGTATGCAAAGTGTCAAAAGGCAGGTTTGTGAGGAAAAGGCAGACGTTTCTGGGTCTGACCTTGGGGAATCAGTGCATTCAGAAGTTGAATTGAACTCAGTGAGATTGACCCGTGGGTAAAGGCTGCCGAGATGGGTGACCTGAGTTTGATCCCGAGGCTCCACATGATGGAGGGTGAAGCCTCTCCTGTGAATTATCATCGGGCAGTGCTGCGGTTTAAGCTCATACCCACACAGAGATGCACACAATAATAAATCATAAATAAATGTGGTAAAAATCATTCTAGAGTTGAAATTTTCAAATAGTACAGGGCAAACTTACACAACCCAAGACTCTCACTTGCCCCTGTATGTAGTGCATTTCTCTGTATGTTTCTGCTACTGCTGGATCATAGATGCCCATCATTTTCTCCCCATGGTTGGACCAAATCGCCAGTGGCCATATCACAGCTTAGACCTTGGGGTACAGAGACCTGGTACCACTCAACCTGGCTTTGACACCCCCTGCTCCCGCCACTTTCTAAGTGAATGACTATGGACATGTTACCTAGCCTTCTCATGTTTTGATCGCCTCATCTGAAAACACAAACAACAATTATGGTACTTACTTTATCAAGTGGTAGTAAAGATGACTTAGTTAATATGTAGGAGCATCTTAGAGCAGTGCCAGACAAAAAATAATTTATATACACAATCTATATAACATATAATCTATAATATATACAATATCTTATATATTATATAAGATATATTATATAGTTATATAATATATGTAATATATTTTATAAGGCATATAAATTATATATTATATAAGACATAAGATATATCGCACATATAACTTATATGTAAAATACACATAAAACTTATTATTTGTTCTGATTTCCTTCTATAACTAAATAATGTTCAGCTCCTTCAGAAGATCTTTCTGGCCAAGACACCTCACCTCATGTTTAGCTTCTTTGGACTGCTTGTCTGAAGCTTCCTGTCTCCTGGCCTTTGGTCACTCTTTGTTGTCCGGAACCACCTTAACCCCATTTCTGGCTATGGGAATTCTGTGAATCCTTCCCCTCAGCTCAAAGGTAAATTTACTAACCCTTTTACTGATGTCCTGACTTGGAACTACTTTCTCCTTCCCTTGGGAGCTATTCGGCCTTTACTTTCAACATTGGACAATTGGACTTTATATCCCAGGAAGTGTTGCCGGCCTTCTTCCTTCTTCCTTCCCTTAGAGCCCCAGATACTTTAAGTAGCTCTGCATTTCTAAAGGGTAGCATCTTGTTCATGTTTTCAACATGGAATCTCTTTAATTTGTTTATATTTTATGACCCCTATCCATTAATGAAATAAAGGAAGTTTTGACAGAATTTATTGAAGAGAATTGTTAAACACATATAGATGCTCTCATGTCTGCTTCAGGCTGAGACAGACGTGGGGTAATTATCTGAGAACTATAAATAGGGTGTGAAATTGGACACTTGGGACCAGACTGTCTCTTTGAGATCCAAGTGGTCTGACCTGTGAGGCTATGATGAAAAGACTAATGGCGTTGATCTAAGACATCCGCTGCTCTGTGCGGACCTGCTCAGAATTTTTTGGTTTCAAGTAATATAAAACCTGCTTCCAACAGATTTGGACAATGGAGGAAATGCCATGCCATCTGGCTGTGAATGAGAGACCTTCAGCAAGGCTCGCTCCGTGAGCCCAACCATGTCACTGAAGATACAGTTCCAGCCTGATTTGCTTCTGTTGTCTACATGCTGGGTAGAAGCCTAAGGCTGACTTCCCTTGTGGCTGTCTGAGAGCCGTCAGAACCTTCTGCACCCATATTCCACAGTCATCCCAGAGTAATGCAGATCTCCAGTACACACTATTCAATAAACTGAGTCACACACAATTTAAATGGTGGCCCAAGGCTTTTGACAAGGAAAAGGCTCTTTCCACCAGATAGACGGAATCTCTCTGAGTGGAATCCACAGAACAAATAGAAACCATTGTCCCTAATCAAACCTAAATAAAACCATTAGTTATCCCTAAATATAATATGGACACATATAATATCTTATGGACACATGCTACCAGCCTCTCTGCTGACCAGAACTAGTTGAACCAAACAGCTGATCGAGGCTTCATGGTTGGTCCTGTGTTCCTGTGTAGACTTAGTCCTCAGAAAGTAGAGTTTGCTATGTAGACTGATGATGTGTACACACATGCAAATTTATGCATACATACATGCCTAAGACAGCAATGTCAGTTCATCTATCAGAGTTGCCTGCTACATCAGAGTGGATATTATCCAGTCTCTGCTCATATAGGGCCAATAGTCTCTTCTCTTTCTTAACTCCCACTTCATTACTGACACGACCAAACTCTTCCTTGTTCTCTGATATAAGCTCTTGGGAACATGTGTTTCTGGAATACAACTGTGCTCCTCCTAACATTGGCTTATCATATTGCAATTTTATATCCATCAACACATGTGTAGAGACCAAAGGGCAGGTACAGAAGGTATACACATTCCAAGGGCATCTTTCTAACTGGCCAAGATCATGCCAGCTCCCCAGAAAGGATGTTGCAGGCTGATCCAAGACTGTCACATGCACTCTCAGTGGCACTAGGGACAGGCACATTTTAAAAATGGAACTCTCCCGGAGCTAGTCTCATTATTTTAGCCCTACTCATCCAGGAAGACATATTTAACCTCTTTATAAATTAATCATGTATTTATATTGGAGTCTGGGTATGTTGAAGTAGAACTTAAAGTGATTTTCCCATGAAATGACATCTTTGACCTCCCAACAAAGGCCACACTTCCAGTTTTACCAGAGTTAAAAATGTCAGATGAGACTAATGAGGCCCAAAGTCTGGGCTCTGTCATTTATTGGTTATTTTACTCTGAAGGAGTGAGTCCCATTACTTCTTCCATGTTTGACTTCATTAATCAACAGCAGGGTGCTGGCGGGACTTAGGAAATGCATGCTACGGGGCAGATTTGGTGCAAGATGCTCAGAGTGGAACCATGGAAGGAAGGAAGTTCTTTGCCAGTAAAGTACTTGGGGGGCCTAGGTAGAATGAACCTTCCTCCTAGGGTTAAGGACAGCAGATAAATGTCCTCAGGCCTCTACAGCAGTTACTCGTCAGCAACAGGTCATGATGAGCTCAGAGGTGGGCCTCATCACAAGCCCCGACCTCTTCTTCCACTCAGCACAGGGACTGCATAGTCTGGGACCTACAGACCTCCGGCTTCAAGTAATTCATCATTTAGTTTATATATTAGTAGGTTATAAATATCTTATCCAAAATAAGTCATATATTCTCCTTTCCTTAAAGTATATACCCAGAAGAACAGGTGTGCCTCGTCTCCTTCCATATAAACATCAGCGCCTGACCCTGTAAGTTCATTAAAAAAAAACAACCCAGTGGTGGGTGGTAAATTCCTTTTGGATTCTGGCTGTTCCTGTAGTTGTTCTTGGAGTGATCGGTGATCATTTAGACAGCAGGGGGGATATTAACCATACTGGGGGCTGTCTGCAGCTATAAACCAACCACAGATAAAGATGCTAGTGGCTGGAACACACAGGGGAAGTAGGAATGGGGTTACAGCTAGAGAAGTAGAGTCAAACTGTTAGTTCAGTCAACTTGCCAAAAGGATTGTGGTATGTCACTAGCCCCTTGGAGCTCCGACTTCCTTGTCTGGAAGATGGACACACCTGCTTCTCAGAGTAGTTAAAAAAAAATTACAAGATAATGTATATGATCTGTGCTACAGATGTTAACATTCTGAGTTTCAAGAGTTTTAAGGTTTTCTTTTCTTACAATAAAAGCAAAGTGGCCATTAATTGAAGTTATAGTTTTGAACTGGTTGGCACCATGCATTGACAGCATCTAGTTCACTGTTTCATAGACACTCAAGACCTACAAGGTTAAGCAACTCACCCAGGAGAACAGTGCTGGATGATATAACTTAAATAAAATAAAATAAAATAAAATAAAACAATAACAACACAATAAAACCCTCAAAATCACTAAAAGTGGCCTTTTAAAGTAAACATTAATCATCTCAAATAAGAAGTATTGACTATGGACTATTTTAAAAGTCAGCATGGTTAAAATACAGAGCCCTTCATCACATTGGGATGGTAGTCACTCACAGCCCAAAGCTTCCCTCCCTCACAGGAGGTGCTTTGACTGGGAGGAAGAGAAGAGAGATGCTCTCAGTAGATATCCTCTTCCCATTGGTCTTGATTGAGTTGCATGCCCATTTCTAAGCTAACTGCCAGAGGGAGCAAAAACAATGCTTATCATCATGTAGTTAAATGATGCTGTTCCGGACCATGTCCTCAGCATGTTGCTGATGCATACATAAGTGAATGCAGAGTTCTTATTCCTAAGGAAAAAGTGAGGGGTAGCCATGGGGTAGGCAGGCAATGGACTCTGCTACCCTTGCAAAAGCTGTCCTGTTCTTCTTAGCATTTGTTATAGGTGATGATGCAGAGATGACTGGTCACATAAAGACAGGGGTCTCTGATATCCATCGTCTCCACTTGAATGTATCTTCTTTATAAATGTCAATTTCTCCAAAGTCTGTGTCTTCTGTACTGTGACTATTCCAGTATGTCTTTCCCTAAATATGAGGAAGTGATAGTTCAACTCAAAATAATCCCCACACAAGAATATTAGATGAAATAAGTGCTTATTAACTATTATAAAATTCCTTCTGTGTGCTGGGAACTCTTCTCGGGAAAATTTGTACACGGCCCCAAGACGAATGTTCAACCTCACGAAAAAGCAAATACTAGTGTAATGTATAAAAAGAATTAATTTTTTAAAAAATGATATTTGTGAAAACAAAAGATCATTAAGCTTATGATAAAATAAAGGAAAGCCATAAAGGAAAAAAAAAGTTAGCTGAAAAAAATTTCTAAATTTTTAGATTTCCAAAAATAAATCCTATACAGCAGAAGATACTTAACGCACTAAGACTATTTTAAAAGATAAAGGGGCTGGAGAAATGGTTCTGCAGTTAAGAATGTTTGATGCTCTAGATAGGACCTGGGTTCAGATCCCAGATCCAAGTTCAGAGAGCTCACGATCAATTGTAACTCCAGCTCTGGGATCTGATGCTTTCTTCTGGCTTCTGAGGGTACCTACACTCATGTGGCATACACATACAAAGTCAGATCGGAATAAACAGGAATAAAAATTTAAAAATTTAAGGATAAAGAACTAGGAATAAAATGTCCAATTTATTTAAGAATCTCCAATTCTTTAATATATAAAGAGCTTTATAAGTCAGTAAGAAAAGCTGAAAAGTTAAAATGATCAAAGACCTCAAATATATATAAATCCTATGGTAGAAAAAGTTTAAATGGCCAAAGACTTGATTTAAAATGTTCATTTAAGCTTATTAAAATGCCAAATCATATTGTTTGGTAAGAGGGAATGTGCATTCTTTTGTACTGCTAATGGGAATATGAACTAGCTTGAGATAATACAGTCTGTCATGGTTACCACTCTTAGCTACGACACCATTGTACAATCAGGCTGTAGAGTCCACATACACACACCAAACTTAACTGTAAATTTAATTGACTTGTTTCTGGGCCTGTTAGAACTGTGTGGACTAAGAAGACACAGAGGAGAAGCCTTACCAGGGAAAGTATTTGAATTTTAGATGTTTAATTTTGGTTTAAAAATGGAAATCTTTGATGACTTCCATGACCCTTTTGTAGGACAGTACAACCAAAATGTGTTGAAGTTTTTCATCACTGTCAGATTAAAATATTAATGACTTTAAAGGTAATGGTGAAATGAAACACTGAAAGAGTTAAAAGAAGAACCTTAGGCCGGGCGTGGTGGCGCACGCCTTTAATCCCAGCACTCGGGAGGCAGAAGCAGGCAGATTTCTGAGTTCGAGGCCAGCCTGGTCTACAAAGTGAGTTCCAGGACAGCCAGGGCTATACAGAGATACCCTGTCTCGAAAAACAAACAAACAAACAAACAAAAAAACGAAGAACCTTAGGTGCCATTGACTTGAAGAAAGTCAATGAAAAAAAACCTTTATTAAAGACCTGAGGGCTTTAAACCAGAAAAATAAGACAAGCTTAGAACCAGAGAGCTGTCAGGAGTAGGCTTTCTTGTCTCATCTGTGAGGTGTGTGTGTGTGTGTGTGTGTGTGTGTGTGTGTGTGTGTGTGTGTGTGCTTGTATGTATGTATGTGTTCATGTATTTGTGTATAAGTATGTGTATATGTGCATATGTGTACATGTGAGTTTGTGTGTGTGAATATGTGATTCGTGTGTGTATGTGCTTGTGTCTGTGTATAAGTATGTGTGCATATGTGTGCATGTGTTTGTGAGTATGTTTATGTATATGCATGTGTGTATGTATGTGCATATATGTGTTTATTTATGTATATGTGTATTCATGTGTATATATATATATATATTTGTGTATAAATATGTGTATGTGCAAATGTGGTATGTGTACATATGTGTTTGTGTGTGTGCATATGCACAAGCTCATAGGATGTTTTGCCTATATGTATGTCTGTGTACTACATTTATGCAAGGTGCCCACAGAGGCCTGAAGACAGTATCAGACGCCCTAGAACTATATCTACAGATAGATGGCTCTGAACATTCATGTGGGTGCTGAGAATGGAATTTGGGTATTCTGGAAGAGTAGCCAGTGCTCTTAACTACTGGATCAGCTCTCCAGCCCCTCAACTGTGATTTCATACTGTCTTCAGGTTATTATTTGACATTTAATTATGCAAAATTCAACCACTCTAATTCTACACTTGATCTTAGCTTAAAAAAAAAGATTCCTTAGTTATTAAATACTAAATTTGTGGATTGCTCACAGAGGTTTAGTTTATGCTCTTGATAGTTAACTTGACTTGATTTGGACGTACCTAGGAGACCAATCATTTCTGGAAGGGTGATTCTAGAAGAGTTTGACTGAGGTAGGAAGAGCACCAAAAACACACCCTTCTTTCCTTCCTTAAGTAGTTTTGTTGGGGATTTGTTGAAACAAGAAAAGCAGCAAACTTAAAATGCTACTGAAGAAAGAACTAGCTATAAAGTTAACGGTTTTTAACAATTTAGATTCTTGTTAATAGTTACAGCATCTCCTCGGAGTATAAATTTTCCTCAAATAAGGAGATGCAGCAGTAGCTAGCGTCTGCTGACTTACCACATGCTACCAGCTGTCTTACACTCTTGGATATATAGACACATTGGATTTTCAAGTATCCTATGAGGCAAAACCATCATCCTCATTTACAAATGCACCAACAGAAGATGCACAGAGATGGGAATCACCTCTTCAGGTACACAATATTATCAGACAGTGCCAGGGCTTGACACTAGATATTGGTACTCCAGGTACCTCATTTATCTAAGGAAGAGCCACTGAGTGCTGTGGAAGAAGTCAGTTTCGGAAAGTCAAAGGAGCTATTGTATACAGTACTTCCAAACTACTTCACCAGATTAGTCATTTGGGGAAAGTTATAAAAGAAAGGTTCCAGAAGTTAGTATCCTGTGTCAAGGGCTAGGTACCATATCAGCACACCCTGGGATAGTAATCACTGACGGCTCACTGTGAGCCGTGGGCCAAGCGCTGAGCTAGCTGCTCAATAGGCCTCACTCTGACCCACCATCACACCAACTCTCTGTGCTTGGGTGACACTCTACGTACATTTTCCAATTTAGAGATGAAGACCCAGAGGCTTCAAGGGCTCAGGTAATGTGTGCAGGGTCATGATTCTGGGCACTTCCTAAATCAAAGCCTAAGGGAGAAGGTGCTGTTTGTTTGCTTGCTGAGTGAACATAAGGCGTCTCGTGGTCCAGCAATGATGTGGCTGATCACAGTGCAGCATCCTCTTCCCATCACTACAAACTCCTCCTGTTGATGGCTGAAGAACAGAAAGAGATGACTCCCATGAGGTTTGATGTGCAGAAGAGGGTGTGGTCATCCTCCCCAAGAAGGTCCCTGAGATCGTTCTCAGCTACTCCAAACCCCAAAGAATTTGAGATGTTCTAGTCTGTGTGAAATTAAAGTTCCAGAATGCTCTCTTTTTCACCATTATGAATCTGAGATCCTCCTCTAGGGGTTCTCAATCTCATTAATAAAATAATCTAAGACCAGACTAAGATAGAAGCTCATGATTTAAAAGAGAAGCCCAAGCTGTAACACCTCCGCATCTGCAGAGGAAAGAAGAGGGGAAGTCAGACACATGGCAGAAAGCCAGCTACACAGTGGGGCAGAAGGCTTTAGGGAAAGAGTAAGGAAGCCCAAAAGGTCAGGGGAAAGAAAGGTCCAAGTGTTGAGAAAAGCATACTTAGAAAACAGAAAGAAGAAAGAGAATGTTAGAGTGGCTGCATCCTAGCAGCCCTGACACCAAGTGAGCTACTTTTCTAAGGTCAGGAAGGCAAGGTGCTGTACCTTATTGAGGGACTGCATCTCCCACCCAGCTCTTTAGCATGATTGACTGTCACCTGACCCCCGCAGGGTTCCCTTTGGGCCAGGTGACTGAGGCAGTCCAACTGAAATATTATGTTTCTACCCAACCCAGAGATTTATTCTGGAGATCAAAAAGGGGTTTGTTTGTTTTGGGGTTTTGGTTTTTACCTCTGAGGATGTTATTTAGCAATAGCAAATATTCTGTTCTAGGAACACTGGCTTTTCTTTCCTGCTAGTGTGCCATGTGGCTCTATCACTGCCATGAGTTAATGTTTCCTTGGCAGTAAATTAGGGCAAGTATATTTATGTGGGAAGGAAAAATTTCCTGCCTCAGTTTATACTAAGGTGTCAATATGATAAATGCCAAGATAAGAGTGCAGAAATGAGACAGATCTCTCTCTCTCTCTCTCTCTCTCTCTCTCTCTCTGTCTTCCCGTCTCTGTCTGTCTGTCTGTCTGTCTGTCTATCTCTCTTTCTGCCTGTCTCTCTCTGTCTCTCTGTCTTTCTTTCTCTGTCTGTCTGTCTGTCTGTCTGTCTGTCTGTGTCTGTCTGCCTGTCTGTCTGTCTCTCTCTCTCTCTCTCTCTCTCCATACACACACACACACACACACACACACACACACACACACACACACACAAAGACCTAAAGAATCTGAGACATAAAATAGAGATGAGAAAACAGAGAGATTTTTCTGTAAGGAAGTCTTCGTGTAAATCTGTGTATCAAACTCTTCCTTCCTTCCCAAGGGGTGAGGTGAGTGACTCTTCTGGAATTTTTCTTGAACCCCCTTCCTAGAGCCTGATGTGTCCCTGGCATGTGGGCGATTGTGCCCATGATTCAGAGGAAGGGTCTGTAGAAACCCTGAAGTGGTTTTAGGTAAAGAAAGCTGGGTCCACCGGGGGAGAATACCACACATCTTGAGGTGGGTGGGATATTTGCCTGTCAGACAATAGTGATGTGTTCCTGTATTGTGAGGCCATCTAGGGGGGGATGGGAGGAGACTCTGATGCCAAGTTAGAACTAGACTGAATTGGGACAACAAAGAGACTGTCCTTTAAATTCCAAATTTTAAAAAAGCCCCCTGAAGCTTCAAACAGCCATTTAAGGAAGTGGATTATTTGGTTTGTTACTTTTGAAACAGGATCTTATTATAATGTTGGTTGGCTGGGAATCCCTTTGTATGTATACCAGGCTGGTCTTGAACTTGCTAAGATCCTTCCATTTCAGTCTCCTGAGTACTGGTAAGGCAGTGGACTATTGTAACAGAAGAATAATAAATAGTACAGAAAGTGAGGACTGGAAGGCTACACGCAAAATCAGTAAAATTGTCAGGAAACAAACCCAAACTATAAAAGCCAAAACCTGTTGGCAAAGAAAAGCCTGGAAATCCCCACCCAAGCCACGTGTAGAAGCCACTGGCACAAGCTCAAAGGCACTCAAGGTGACCTGTGACACATTATAGTATTAAAACAGACATGTCTGGGTGGAACAACTGGTGCTGAGGAGACATAAGTAGAGTTGAATCTAGAACTACATGCAACAGAACACATTTAAGAAGGCTTCCCCATACAAATAATCCAGACAGCCCATGAAATGTAATATAAAAGCCCCCACCCCTTATTAGTGACTATCTGGTGGGGTAACCCCACCTGCCTATCCTAACCCTTGGAAGTATTTTTCTTAATAAACAGCCTCTGCTTCTGCCCACCTGACTTCCTTGAACTCCTTGCTCTGGGACAGAAGAGATCTGATCCCCTCCAGAGGTGCCTGCTAATAATGCCCAACTGCCACCAGTAACATTTGGTTTACAGTGTGAGCCACCTGCCTAACTACTGAGATTCAAAGGGTGAATTGATATTTGAGCCTAGTGCTACACGGGCACACACACACATGTGCACACACACACACACACACACACACCCCAGAGATGTCATGTGGGAGGACCTACAACTTGCTCCTGCTGGTAGCTATGGTAAAGGACACATTAAGTTGTTCTGTTCCAGCATTGCAGGCAAGGGTTATCACATGTGTGGAGAGATACCACTACCATTGCCTGTAAGTAGTGGATCATCTGATATAAATGTCATCTCGAGCAGCTAGGGTAGATGTGCACACAACCCCAGTACACTCTCCTCACACTGGCAAGGTGGGGTGGAAGGACAGGACTACCTCCCATGCTGGAGGATAGAGAGAGCAGCTTCATGGACACCAGGTTCATTTGATACTGCCACTAGAATTGACCATACAAGCCACTGACATCAGAAGGACAAGGTGTTTATTCTCGGGTTTCAGAAAGCTATGACAACAAAGGGGACAGAGTTTTGCAAGATGTTTTAAATACCAGGAAACACACACTGTGAGAGCACCAGGGTCTTTATTAATCAAGGTCAGTGTTTGCGATGGAAAAGCCTGTTTTCATCAATCTTTAACTTAATGTTTCAGGAAACTGGATAGGTGACTTTTTCCTTCGTATTTTTTTTTTAACTTTTCATAAAGTCTCAATAAATCAGGCTCCAACTGACTTGTAAATTTCTAGGCAATTCACATATCGCTCCCCACACTCAGCCTTGGCCCTCTGCCCCTTGCACTTGCAGAAACCACATAAACACATCAACAGATGCAGGTTCCTCTCAAGGACAGCCTGCTGCATTCTTCAGATAATTGAATCTGCTTGAAAAGCCACCATTGTCCTAGCCAGCCATTCATACCACCCAGCTTGACCAAGTCTCCTCCAGAATCACCCATTTCAGCCCACAGGGGCTTGGAGCCTGCCACCCCGGAGCTAACAGCCTAGTATGGGGGTGGGGCGAGGGCAGGTCACTAATTCATCTTGGGGGGTTACTAACTTTGAAGCACACTGAAGCAGCCTTCAGTGTTAACATTTCCAAGGGGAAAGCACAAACACCCAGCTCTCAAGCCATCAAATTTTTCTTTGGAGAGATAACCACTTTTGACTCAGAAGACAAATATTAAATATAAAAATATCCAATCCAAACAGAAAACAGAGCAGCCCTTTGCCAGCCGCACGATCTTGGTGGTCTCCAGGTAAAAGGAAAGTAGCGTGCGCGTGAAGAGCCGTTTCCCACTTTGTTTTTAAAAAGTTCCTTTTTTTTTTCTGCACCTCTCAAAGGGCAGCTACTTACACAAGCTCATCTGACCAAAGCAAATCCTGCTTATAAGTGCTGAAACACTGAGGAAAGATAAATATAAAATGTGTCATTAGCAAGAGGCCCCCAAACAAAAGAAATCCCCCCAGTCCTGAATTCAGTGGAGGGAAAACATGCTTAAGGAATTTCTAGAAAGCAATGGAAAAATAATGGCGCTCTTACAGGTTTTGGAAGCTATTTGCTTCCAAAAGTTGGCTGCTCCACGTACCTCTCCCTGCTAAAACATTACAGCAGCATGCTACAGAGAAAGAGCAAAGTTGGTACTGTGTGTTTGCATTCAGAATGACAGTTCTAGTTGTTAAACTTATCATAAAACCTTAAAAGAAGTAGCTGGAGAGATGGCTCAGTGGTTAAGAACACTGACTGTTCTTCCAGAGGACCTGGGTTCAATTCCCAGTCCCTACATGACAGCTCACAACTGTTTGTAACTCCAAGATCTGAAATCCTCATACAGATATATATATGCAGCAAAAGAGAAATTCCCATACAATAAAAAGGAAGGAAGGAAGGAAGGAAGGAAGGAAGGAAGGAAGGAAGGAAGGAAGGAAGGAACCTTGAAAGAGTAGAGTGTCAAGAGCCAGATTTTGTGGTTTTCCTCCTGCCAAAGCCTCTGTTAGAAACTTCTCTCTCTCATGTCATTTGTCTTTCCATTTTTCAGCCTGTAACTACAACCCATTTGATGATAGCTGTACCTAGCCAGCAGCTCTGGGCTGTCTTCTGGGGAACCCCTCCAGTGTCAGGTACAAATGGGGAAAGAAAAAAAAAGTAAAGAAAAGAAGAAAAAGCAGTTTTATCTTTCTGAGACTGCCAGGACAGTCTGGAATAATGAACAGGACCAAGGGGTCATCTGAATTCCCTTCTGCAATGACCGTGGCAGCCGGGCAGTCCCTGTACTCTCTCTCCTTCCTTGTCTGGACCACATAGTTACTCTGTTACCTGGGTTTTCTCAGCTGAAAGTATGGCAGGAGACCAAGAAAACAGTCAGTTCCCCAAGGCAGAAAAACCCAAGATGGCATGTGTGTGCAAAAAGGAACACTGGCTAGAGAAGAGGTTCTGTGCTGCCTTCTCAATTTCCAGCCTTGACACATGACATCCACCATCTTCCCTATAAAGGGAACACAGGGACTGGAAGTTAGAGTGTGCTATAGGAAGACAGACAGGGAGAGGAGCCATAACTGGGTAATAAAGATGGCTAACTTCTAAGGTAGGTGGCTTCCCTTACTCCAAGATGGCTGTTTGCCTCGCACCCTCCTACCCTGAGGAGGCCTGAAGCTTGAAACAAAAGCCTGGTGGACTTCCTTTCCCTATCACCAGGATACCCCACAGCCACTCACTTTGGACTAGCAGATTTTATAGCCAGCCGGATCAGGATATGTTTACTCAACAGCTGTGGTCCAATTGGCCAACCCGTCTTCAATCAAATTGACTGATCCTAAATTTGAGGAGGGAACACCCTTGAGTCTAATCTCCCCACCTATGTCCCTTCCTAGCTACCATTTTTAACCCTTCAGCGCCTCAATTTTTTTTCCTATCTCTATCAACTAATTGATTTCCACAGTATCCTGCCTAGCTCTCTAGAATCTTCCATAGGTTTGTTATCATTCCTTACTTTCAGTCTCCCCCAAGCGAGATTCTCCATTTTCCATGTCTCACCCAGAATTGTCGAGTTTCACTGTAGAGAAATCAAATCTGTACAAATGCTTCTGTCCAGGAACTGTCTTATCTCGGTCATCTCCAAGGATATCCAGGCATGTCCTATCATCTCACTCTGCTGATTGTCTTAACTAATTGCTGCATCCATTCATTTATTTCCATGATAATTTTTCTTTTTCAGGTTCAGTCCTCGTTGCCCAGACCCTGTTTGTTTGTTTCTTCACTGTCTCTTTGTCAATTTCATCCTGTTCTCTTTTTCCATTCAATCCTCAAAGGTTTAGGTAGCTTCTCACTAGCTACTTGACAGAGAAGCAAACATCTCCACCTGGCACAAAGCCATCCGTAAGAAACCTCATCCCTCACTATTCTTTGGCCAACCTGGGAAGACTCACAAGTTTTTATACTTCTGCTCAGCTCTCACCCCATTCTAACCTGTTAATATTCTGCTATCTTTCTAGTCTTTCCTCAAAGCCTTGTCCCTCACTGGCCAACAATCTTTCCTTCTGTTAGACTCTACAGTAAGTTATTTGGCTCACTGGGAAGGGACTAATCCCATTCTGCCTTGGATCGTTTACTTACATACTTATCTTTATTGGAGGCATCTTGAAGAGCCTTATTTTTAGCTCTGTTTCCCCACAGAGTTTGTAAAGTGCCTTCCACAATATAGAAGCTGAATAAATATTTATAGAGGAAATAGAAAGAGAGGGAGATGGACAGAGACAGAGAGACACAGAGAGAAATGAGACAAAGAGAAGAAGAGAAAATAAAGAGGTTGGGGGGAGAGAGGAAGGAAGGAAGGAAGGAAAGAAGGAAGGAAGGAAGGAAGGAAGGAAGGAAGGAAGGAAGGAAGGAACGAACGGAGGGAGCGAGGGAGGGAGGGAGGGAGAGAGAGAGAAACAGGTAGACTCAATATTTTTATTTTCTTTCATACTATTTTTTATTGGTGTGTTAATTAGTGTGGTACTTGCATGAACACACACACTCGCATGCACGTGGACACACACACACACACACACACATAGAGGAGGGAGAGAGAACTAATTCTCTAATAAGAGAATTCTTAACTTGAAGTTCTCTAAGCTCATAGTCTGACTGAAACCCTATATAATTTCCGTTGATTGGTAAATCAATTTTGAAAAGTACTGGCAAGCCTGGTTTGCCACTTCCACGAGAAAAGTTTCCCCCAAATAGGGTAGTTTCAGGAACAGCCAACCACAGCTCTGTTAACATCACCGCCTACCACATATTTAGTATTTAGTGCACAAAAGTCTGGAAGTGAGGCCGTGATCCCAGTGCTGTCTGACACCTCCTGACCTGCCCGCCTACCGCCCAGCCTTTTTATGTGCACACACTTAAATTGCATATTGTTTCCCCCAAACTTGAAATGAATTCCACAGAAAACTCCTTTCAAAGTTATATTGGGTCTGGTGAGAAATGACGACAGGATCAGGGACTGCTATTATTTACTTTTTAATTGAATTTCCTGGCTCCATCTCACCTCTCCCCACTCACATATATGGCCCAAGGGTATTCCAAAAGTGGTGTTTCCTTTATCTATTAGCTTATTTATTTGGTAGCTCTTGTCAGATGGCACAGTCAAGCCGTGCCATATCACTTTGCTACATAAAGTAAGTGTAGCTAGCTGTGCTCTGTCCTTTGCCAAACCACACTGCAAGTAACCCAGCCAAGGGCGCCTTTCAATCCTGAAAACTAAAGTAAGGATCACCGTATGCTAAGAAGTTGGTAGAATGAGTAATGCTATATAAAACATCTTTGATGTGTGTGTGTGTGTGTGTGTGTGTGTGTGTGTGTGTGTGTGTGTAACAATATATGTTCCTGCTAACACTCATCTATAAGAGCAGGAAGGTCTCAGCATTGTGGTGCGTTATCTGTAAACCCAGCACTGTGGAGGATAAGGAAGAAGAATCTAGTTTGAAGGATTGGGGGTGGGGGTTACATAGCAAGTTACAAGTTAGCCTAAGCTATGTTGTAAGGCTGTTATAAATACCCCAAAGAAGGCTGGGGGTGGTGCTCAGTTAGCCAAGTGCTTGCCTAGCATGTACAGTGCCCTAGGTTATATTCCCCTGCACTGAATATAATCCAGCGTCATGGGGAATGCCTATAATCTCAATACCTAGGAGGTAGAGGAGAGAAGATTAGAAATTCAAGGCCATCCTCAGCTAGCTACATGGGGAGTTTGAGATCACCCTGGGCTACAAGGCACGCACGCTGTCTCAACATAAATAAAAGGATAAGTAAATAAAAATAGCACAACCTAAAGAAACCAGGAAATGTAAGAAAGACTGAGAGAGTCTCTTAACCGCATGGTTTCCTTCCGGTCATAGCATTTAAAATGGGGCAGGCCCATAACTAACTTATACTGTATAATACTTTAATAACAAATGTTTCTGTGCATGATTTCGTGTAATTGTTATATTCCTTTCTACTTGGGTATCATATCCTATTTAACAGGACCAAGCCCCAATGCATTTGTCACTCAGCACCCCGAGGGGGCAGGGAGGAGTCAGATGACAGGCTGAAGTCCAAGCATTCGTCCCATTACCTTCTCATTGCTTTAACAATCTCTAAAGAGGTCGTGTGGACCATTAATCCTGAAACCTACCTAGAAATGAGAGAAGAAAGGCACGCACTGTCCCTTCGCTCAGATACTCAGATAAGTAGAATAGAATAAAGGTGAGAACCAGGCTGCTATAGTTTGAACCTAAAATGCACCTTCCCCAGGCCTCTGTGTGGAATGCTTGTCCCCAGCTGGTAACATTCCTTGGGAAGGCTCTGGAAACTCTAGGGGGTAGCACCTGACTACTGTGGTCAGGCTTTCAAAGTTAAATCTGGTCCCTGCTAGGTGCCTTGGGTTATGCTCTCTTCCTGGTTTACTGGGGAGTGAATAGTCTCATGCTCCTTCTGCCTTATAGACTCAATTTACCCAGGTGTTCTGTCCTCTTTTGTCTTCAGCTATTACACCACTTGCCACTTACCATTATAGCTGCCCAACTACATCCTTCCCTCCCTCCCTCTCTCCCTTCCTCCCTCCCTCCCTCCCTCCCTTCCTCCCTCCCTTCCTCTCTTCCTCCCTCCTTCCCTCTCAACACATACCCTGGGGTGGATTAAATAGGTTTGGCTTCATAGACTCTAGTGTTTGAGTGATCGCCCCCCCATAGAGAATGGGGCTATTAGGTGGTGTGGCCTTGTTGGAGTAGGTGTGGTCTTGTGGGAGGAAGTGTGTCACAGCAGGGGTGGGCTTTGAGGTCTCCTATGCTCAAACTCTGCCCTGTGTGGAATCCAGTCTCCTCCTTGCTGCCTGTGGATCTAGATGTAGAACTCCCTTGGCTCCTCCAGCACCATATCTGGCTGCCTGCATGCTGCCATGTTTCCTACGGCAGTTCCTGAACTACAACCAGCTACTCTCTGCCCCGGTGGCTGACTTGCTGCCTCTGCCTCTAGGCTAGCGCCAGCAGTGATCGATTGATATCTTCAGAGCTCTGGTTTGCTTGTCTCAGAGCTGCTGGTTCCTTCTCAGCCATCTACCCACTGTGGTTGGCGGTCTCAAATTCCAGTAACCCAGTACTTATAATTAGCCAATCAGATGTATATATGGGTAAATTCTCAATTCACATGATGCCTACAAAATAATTTCAGAGCCAATTAATAATGATGTAAGCTACCCAACTAGATTAGACAAGTTGTCCCAATTATTCTATCCTCTTATGATATGCATATCTACCTGTGGCTATTTAAAGCCACATAGAATCTGCATTATCTTCCTCTTGCTCCATCTTTCTTCCTCCTTCCTGTCCTTCTCCTCCATCTCCATCTCTGAGACTCTTTGCTTGGCCTCCCCTTTCCCTGTCTAATCACAGGCTTCTTGTTGTAATACTATTTAAAGTGATTGGACAGGGAAAATTCTGCTACATTTCCCACCTTGATGATGGACTTGATTTCTGAAACTGAAAACCAGCCCCAATTAATTGTTTTCTTTTATAAGAGTTGCCTTGTTCATGCTTTATGTTCACAGTAATAAAACCCAAACTAGGACATAGCCACACCCACATGCCTGACCCAACATAGGACCTCCATACTTCTGTGCCCTTGCAACTGCCAGGCAGATCATTTCCCCACCTCTCTTTTCCTAGCTAGACATCACTCACCCTGAAGTATCTTCACAGATACTTGCTATCCTCACAGTTCTAATGGTGCCTTTATTCCGAGTCTTCCTGAGTCCACCAGGTCCTTTACACAGTTCATTCACATGGCTTGTCCACACCTTCTGTGCCAGGAACCAGGATGCAGGTGATTAAGGATCTCCACTAGGTCCTTAATGACCTCCAGCTGATTAATGTGGCAGCTGCAAACAGGGGTTCTCATTAGTCATGGCGACTCAGATAAGATAGGAGGCAGAACACAGTTGGCTAATTGCCGTGCTAAGGAACTCTGCGCAAGTAACCCTCCTCCCCCTTAGTTGCATGTGTCCTGTGTCAATTTTTTTTAAAACTTTCCCTGCTGGTTTCCTCTTATGATCAGGCCCTCTCCTCACTTTGGTAGGATACCTTGGGCTGTACAATCCGATCATTTATAACAACACTTAGGATTTTTTTTTTTCCCACAATCTATTATCATTTAAGATGTCTTTAATGCCACCTTGGTAAACAGGTTTCCTTTTCACTTGTAAGACTGAAAGTCAAGAAGTTGATTTGTCACCCTGACTTGACATTTTCCTTGAAAATACTCAACAGACTATGATGTACCGGGTAACCATAACAAAAAGATTCAAGCTGTGTCTTATTTGAGACTTAATATTTTCAGAAAGTACTTTCTGGAAAAGAGTTCACAAATGGAAATTCTTGAGCCTTTGATAAACTTCTTTAAAGATTGGTAATGGCTTTCTCCATCTGTCCCTGAGAAAATGTTTATAAACGTGTTACACATTGTGGTACTTTTCAAAGGCATGGATGTTTTTAAAATATTTCTATCTCCTACTGCTCTGAATTCACCATCTCCCTCTCTGCCCAGGCCACTGAATTATGGGGATGGCCACCATCTCAACGCCCTAACATTGACCATGCTGTGTGTACTGAGTGTCAGAGCCTCCAGATGGCACCTGGGGAAGCTGCCCCCACTGAGGGTGGTTCTGCCACCCCAATGCCATTTTCTCGGTGTCTACAAGTGGCCACTTAGGTTACAAGAAACATAGCCCTGGCCAGCAAATGGCTTTGTTCCATGTCCCCAGAATTTTGACTCCCATTCTCCTCTGTGCTCAGACTGAGATAAGATTTTATGGGAGACTTCCATGATAACTGCCATTCCATAAAGAACCAGGTCTCTCTCTCTCTCTCTCTCTCTCTCTCTCTCTCTCTCTCTCTCTCTCTCTCTGTATGTGTGATGTGTATGTGCACTTGGACATGCACGTGTCTGTCTGTCTGTCTAATAAAAGTCAAGATTGTGTGGCTTCTTCAGTTATTCTGCACCATGTTTTTTGAGACAGGATGCTCTCACTGAATCTGGAACTCCAGATTCAACTAGATTGACTGTCTGGCAGGCCTAAGGGATCTTTATGTCTTTAGCTTCGAAGGGTTAAGATTACAGATATGAGCCACACCTCGTTATTACATGGGTCCTGGAGATGGAACTTGAGTCTTCATGTTTATGCCACAAGCACTCTACTGACTATGCCCCCTAACCTTAAAAGCATCAGCTTCTTAATGGCCATATTTGTTCTCCCTCTTTTACTCCCTAAGATATTTTTTTCCAAAAGTGATTCCCCTCCCTCATGCACATAGGACAAGCAAATGTGTTCTCTGAGGCACCATTCAGAGCAGGCAGCCTGGGACAAGAAATGCTATACCCGTTTTGTATGATCCAGTGAATTAGAGCTGTGAGCTTTCAGATAGATACTACATATGCAAACTCAAACTTGTCACATCCCAAAGCAGCCTTGAAATGTACACATGCATTTCACGGAGAACGTGCCAAAAGGAAGGTTTTACCCAAAATATGATTTTCTTTAAAGAAACAAACAAAAAATACCAAAAAACAAGAACCTAAAAACTAGAATATTTAAAGCCTCGAGTGTGTGGCTCTAAAGGAAAAGAAGATGGCATGGAAAATCTGTACAGACCCAGGATTTGTTCCAGATGAGCTCAACTATTAAAGCAATTGCAGAATGACCATTCTCTGGGACTGGCTTTGTCACTTTGTCTAACTTTGGTGTGGAGTTGCGTGTTTGGTATTTCTGATTGTAATCGGAGCCCTGCTGGGAAGCTAGGACATCCCAAAAGCTCAACAACAGTGAATAAATGATGGCTTCAGGTAGTATACAAGAAAACACTCAAGGAGATAAATGTCTTGTATTGACATGAGCTATACTTAGCATGAACTCACATGCGAAACTCACATGTATATATACACATAGAGACTAGTTACCGATAAACAAATGCTTTGTTTTTACATAGGCAATCTATTATGTTTTCCTCTGTGGAAGACTAGACATCAAGAGACAGAAGAGCCTTGGACAAACCATTTAATCCATTTGCTTCCATTTAGGCAGGTCCTTCTTCTAGGATACATGAAATCCTAGAAGGGTTACTTAGACAGTTCTGAAGCTTGACAAATGTCTGGTATAAGCACACAGTTGTCAGCTTCTTTCATGTTTATTCTTACTGATTAGCATTGCCTCGGTGTTCTGTAGGCAGGCAAAACACCAGCTTTATAAGAACATGTGTTGAAATTCTGTGTGCAAACAAGCAGGCTTGATACTGTGAAGCGTTTGCAGAAGTTACTGTACTTTGAAGTTATTCACTAATGTTGATGAGAGATGATGTCCTATTGTTTCTTCTTTTACTTTTTGGAAATATTTTTTCACTTACATTAACACATCTCATTATGGATTTGACTTCTTTAACAAACGTGAGAATAATCATGTTTTCCACCTTTTCTTCTACTGACTTTAGAAAGTTGTCTGTTCAAGAGAACTATACATTACTCTAAGTTTTCAAAGGTACTGACATAAGGTAGATTTGAACATATTTGTTATCATACTGTTAGTGTTGTAAGAACTATTCTCATGTCAATTGATTTGTGATTTCGGATGGATATAATTTATATATGTTGGGGTACATTGCGTGAAAGTCTCTGCGTATTTAGTTGTTAATTCTGTATGACCCAGAGATAATCTCTGGCAAGATCTTGGTACTGTTCTTTCTATGGTCCATCACCAGTCTCATATTTTATAGGTATTTGGTTTTGCTCACCTGCCTAAGACAATCGAGAATTATACCTGGTTGGCTGCAATAAAGATCTCATGGCCAATAGCTGAGCAGAAAGTGGAGGGCAGATCTTCTGGGCAGAGAGAGGAATACGGGGAGAAGAAATGAGATACAGGATATTCAGCCAGTAGACACAAAGGTGAAGAGGTGGACCAGAGTGGAGCAGAGTCAGACCTGGCCGTGTGGTAGGACATAGTGTTGGGATTAGTCAGGTTAGAGTAGTCGTGAGACTGCCCAGCTAAAGGAGTAAACTTTAAAATCTTAATAAGCCTCTGTATCATTATTTATATTGCTAGTGGGTCCAATATATAGATGGTAGATAGATAGATAGATAGATAGATAGATAGATAGATAGATAGAGGTATGATTTGTTTTTGTGGGCTGGGAAGTGAATCAGCTTTGTACTTGTTAGGCAGGTGTTCTACTACTGATATATATCTCCATCTCCCCTCATCTTTTAAAAAAATCAGTCTTCTGTGGGTGTGTTAATTTTATTACTACTTAATATACTCAACTAATACCTTCAGTGATGGTTTCTAATGTGTGCTTATTTTCTAGGCTGTGGAATTTGCCCCTCTGTAATTTCTCCGACTCTTGCTTTGGTTTTATTACTTCCTTCTGCTTTTAAATAGATGAAAAAGAAAGGAAAGAGATGTTCAATCATATCAAATCAGCACAAAAGTAAACAAAAAAAGAGAAAGCTGTTCAAATTGATATATAACAGATCATTAATGACCTTTGAAAAGCCTTTATTGTACAAAGATTTGGTGTGAGGAAGACTGAGTTAAACTAATAGAATTTGTTATGTTTTTTAACAACTTAATATGTAAACTCAGTTCCTTTTAGAAATGCTTAAGAATTAACACTCTTAACACTACACACATGCACACACACATACACACACACACACACACACACACAGAGAGAGAGAGAGAGAGAGAGAGAGAGAGAGAGAGAGAGAACTAAAAAAAACCTATCTCCTATTAGAGTCATGGAGAAGTCCAGGGAGGTCTCTTTCCCAAGAAACAAGATGCAAACTCATATGCTAGCTCACCAATCAGACATCTACCTAATGAGAGGTGACACAGTTTTTCTTTGGCAGTAATACGTTGTGGAAACACTAAGTTTCTTAGAGCATGAATTTCTAGGTAATTTCTGGTAAGAGCACATTATATTTGTGTATGAAATTCTCTAACAATAAATAAGTAAAATAAAACATCTTTTTCCTCAACTTTCATCAAATTATATTTTAAAAACGTGGCCTCTATATTAGTATGGTTAAGATTTTTTTAGTCATAACTAAAAAAATCGTAGCCATACACAGTATCTTCTGTGTTGTTGGTACTGAATAAGTCAGGTCTAGGGAAACAAAAAATTACATAAGGTCATAAGACAGCGACTAGGTCTCATTTAAAATTGTTTAAATCCTTGTGTCATGGGCCATGTTGTTAATGAGAAACTTTGCTGTGAAGGCAGACAGTTTAACCTTGACCTGAAGGGTTTTAAGTCAAGCAGGCATCTATGCTAACTCCAGAGGAAGTAGAAGTTAATATACAATGGTTTTTTTTTTTTTTTTGGTCTCTTTAGGAGTTAGACCTGAGCTGTTCATAAGATAACACATAGAAACTAGTAAAGAAAGAGCCATTTGGAAAAAAAAAAAAGGCTGTTGATACAAGTGCTTTAAAGAGCTCAAGGATCTGGA